>CAWWDY010000310.1:0-43292 GCA_963942605.1 Poecilus cupreus
AGCAATTTTATAGTAATTTCTCATAAATCGCCGTTTCGCACGGAAAAAAACATGAATTTGTCAGTTTGAGTAGTTCAAAACAGCGTTTTTTCTATGTTTTTGCAAGTTTAAAACAGCAATTTTATCGTCATTTCTCATAAATCGCCGTTTCACACGAAAGAAACATGAATTTGTCAGTTTGAATAGATCAAAACAGCGTTTTTTCTATGTTTTTGCAAGTTTATAACAGCAATTTTATAGTAATTTCTCATAAATCGCCGTTTCGCACGGAAGAAACATGAATTTGTCAGTTTGAGTAGTTCAAAACAGCGTTTTTCTATGTTTTTGCAAGTTTAAAACAGCAATTTTATCGTGATTTCACAAAAATCCACCGTTTTGAACGTAAGAAACATGAATTTATCAGTTTGAATAGTTGAAAACAGCGTTTTTCTATGTTTTTGCAAGTTTAAAACAGCAATTTTATCGTCATTTCTCATAAATCGCCGTTTCGCACGAAAGAAACATGAATTTGTCAGTTTGAATAGTTGAAAACAGCGTTTTTCAATGTTTTTGCAAGTTTAATACCTCAACCCCAAACCTCAACCCCAAAGCCCAAAACTCGAACCCCCAACCCCAAACCTCAAACCCCAAACCTCAACCCTAAACCTCAAACCTCGAACCCCAAACCTCTTACCTCGAACCCCAAACCCCAAACCTCAAACACCGAACCCCAACCCCAAACCTCAAACCGCGAACCCCAAACCTCAAACACCGAACCCCAAACCCAAACCCCAAACCGCGAACCCCAAACCTCAAACCCCAAACCTCAACCCCAAACATCAAACCTCGAACCCCAAACCAAAAAACTGAATTTGTCAGTTTGGATAGTTCAAAACCGCGTTTTCTATGTTTATGCAAGTTTAAAACAGCAATTTAATCGTGATTTCACAAAAATCCACCGTTTCCAACGTAAGAAACATGAATTTATCAGTTTGAATAGTTGAAAACAGCGTTTTTCTATATTTTTGCAAGTTTAAAACAGCAATTTTATCGTGATTTCACAAAAATCCACCGTTAGAACGTAAGAAACATGAATTTATCAGTTTGAATAGTTGAAAACAGCGTTTTTCTATGTTTTTGCAAGTTTAAAACAGCAATTTTATCGTCATTTCTCATAAATCGCCGTTTCACACGAAAGAAACATGAATTTGTCAGTTTGAATAGATCAAAACAGCGTTTTTCTATGTTTTTGCAAGTTTATAACAGCAATTTTATAGTAATTTCTCATAAATCGCCGTTTCGCACGGAAGAAACATGAATTTGTCAGTTTGAGTAGTTCAAAACAGCGTTTTTCTATGTTTTTGCAAGTTTAAAACAGCAATTTTATCGTGATTTCACAAAAATCCACCGTTTTGAACGTAAGAAACATGAATTTATCAGTTTGAATAGTTGAAAACAGCGTTTTTCTATGTTTTTGCAAGTTTAAAAGAGCAATTTTATCGTCATTTCTCATAAATCGCCGTTTCGCACGAAAGAAACATAAATTTGTCAGTTTGAATAGTTCAAAACATCGTTTTTCTATGTTTTTGCAAGTTTAAAACAGCAATTAGATCGTCATTTCTCATAAATCGCCGTTTCGCACGGAAGAAACATGAATTGTCAGTTTGAGTAGTTCAAAACAGCGTTTTTCTATGTTTTTGCAAGTTTAAAACAGCAATTTTATCGTGATTTCACAAAAATCCACCGTTTTGAACGTAAGAAACATGAATTTATCAGTTTGAATAGTTGAAAACAGCGTTTTTCTATGTTTTTGCAAGTTTAAAACAGCAATTTTATCGTCATTTCTCATAAATCGCCGTTTCGCACGAAAGAAACATGAATTTGTCAGTTTGAATAGTTCAAAACAGCGTTTTTCTATGTTTTTGCAAGTTTAAAACAGCAATTTTATCGTGATTTCACAAAAATCCACCGTTTTGAACGTAAGAAACATGAATTTATCAGTTTGAATAGTTGAAAACAGCGTTTTTCTATGTTTTTGCAAGTTTAAAACAGCATTTTTATCGTCATTTCTCATAAATCGCCGTTTCGCACGAAAGAAACATGAATTTGTCAGTTTGAATAGTTCAAAACAGCGTTTTTCTATGTTTTTGCAAGTTTAAAACAGCA
This sequence comes from Poecilus cupreus, assembly GCA_963942605.1. Taxonomy (NCBI): domain Eukaryota; kingdom Metazoa; phylum Arthropoda; class Insecta; order Coleoptera; family Carabidae; genus Poecilus; species Poecilus cupreus. Next base: position 2,146 of record CAWWDY010000310.1, read on the forward strand.
ATTTTATCGTCATTTCTCATAAATCGCCGTTTCGCACGGAAGAAACATGAATTGTCAGTTTGAGTAGTTCAAAACAGCGTTTTTCTATGTTTTTGCAAGTTTAAAACAGCAATTTTATCGTGATTTCACAAAAATCCACCGTTTTGAACGTAAGAAACATGAATTTATCAGTTTGAATAGTTGAAAACAGCGTTTTTCTATGTTTTTGCAAGTTTAAAACAGCAATTTTATCGTCATTACTCATAAATCGCCGTTTCGCACGAAAGAAACATGAATTTGTCAGTTTGAATAGTTCAAAACAGCGTTTTTCTATGTTTTTGCAAGTTTAAAACAGCAATTTTATCGTCATTTCTCATAAATCGCCGTTTCGCACGAAAGAAACATGAATTTGTCAGTTTGAATAGTTCAAAACAGCGTTTTTCAATGTTTTTGCAAGTTTAATACCTCAACCCCAAACCTCAACCCCAAACCCCAAAACTCGAACCCCCAACCCCAAACCTCAAACCCCAAACCTCAAACTTCGAACCCCAAATCCCTAACCTCAAACCCCAACCTCAACCCCAAACCTCAACCCCAAACCTCAACCCCAAACCTCAACCTCAAACCTCAACCCCAAACCTCAACCCCAAACCTCAACCCCAAACCTCAACCCCAAACCTCAACCCCAAACCTCAACCCCAAACCTCAACCCCAAACTTTAACCCCAAACCTCAACCCCAAACCTCAACCCCAAACCTCAACCCTAAACCTCAACCCCAAACCTCAAAACTCGAACCCCCAACCCCAAACCTCAAACCCCAAACCTCAACCCCAAACCTCAAACCTCGAACCCCAAACCTCTAACCTCGGACCCCAAACCCCAAACCTCAAACACCGAACCCCAACCCCAAACCTCAAACCGCGAACCCCAAACCTCAAACACCGAACCCCAAACCCAAACCTCAAACCGCGAACCCCAAACCTCAAACCCCAAACCTCAACCCCAAACATCAAACCTCGAACCCCAAACCACAAAACTGAATTTGTCAGTTTGGATAGTTCAAAACCGCGTTTTCTATGTTTTTGCAAGTTTAAAACAGCAATTTAATCGTGATTTCACAAAAATCCACCGTTTCGAACGTAAGAAACATGAATTTATCAGTTTGAATAGTTAAAAACAGCGTTTTTCTATGTTTTTGCAAGTTTAAAACAGCAATTTTATCGTCATTTCTCATAAATCGCCGTTTCGCACGAAAGAAACATGAATTTGTCCGTTTGAATAGTTCAAAACAGCGTTTTTCTATGTTTTTGCAAGTTTAAAACAGCAATTTTATCGTCATTTCTCATAAATCGCCGTTTTGCAGGAAAGAAACATGAATTTGTCAGTTTGAAAAGTTCAAAACAGCGTTTTTCTATGTTTTTGCAAGTTTAAAACAGCAATTTTATCGTCATTTCTAATAAATCGCCGTTTCCACGAAAGAAACATGAATTTGTCAGTTTGAATAGTCAAAACAGCGTTTTTCTATGTTTTTGCAAGTTGAAAACAGCAATTTTATCGTCATTTCTCATAAATCGCCGTTTCGCACGAAAGAAACATGAATTTGTCAGTTTGAATAGTTCAAAACAGCGTTTTTCTGTTTTTGCAAGTTTATAACAGCAATTTTATAGTAATTTCTCATAAATCGCCGTTTCGCACGGAAAAAACATGAATTTGTCAGTTTGAGTAGTTCAAAACAGCGTTTTTCTATGTTTTTGCAAGTTTAAAACAGCAATTTTATCGTCATTTCTCATAAATCGCCGTTTCACACGAAAGAAACATGAATTTGTCAGTTTGAATAGATCAAAACAGCGTTTTTCTATGTTTTTGCAAGTTTATAACAGCAATTTTATAGTAATTTCTCATAAATCGCCGTTTCGCACGGAAGAAACATGAATTTGTCAGTTTGAGTAGTTCAAAACAGCGTTTTTCTATGTTTTTGCAAGTTTAAAACAGCAATTTTATCGTGATTTCACAAAAATCCACCGTTTTGAACGTAAGAAACATGAATTTATCAGTTTGAATAGTTGAAAACAGCGTTTTTCTATGTTTTTGCAAGTTTAAAACAGCAATTTTATCGTCATTTCTCATAAATCGCCGTTTCGCACGAAAGAAACATGAATTTGTCAGTTTGAATAGTTGAAAACAGCGTTTTTCAATGTTTTTGCAAGTTTAATACCTCAACCCCAAACCTCAACCCCAAAGCCCAAAACTCGAACCCCCAACCCCAAACCTCAAACCCCAAACCTCAACCCTAAACCTCAAACCTCGAACCCCAAACCTCTTACCTCGAACCCCAAACCCCAAACCTCAAACACCGAACCCCAACCCCAAACCTCAAACCGCGAACCCCAAACCTCAAACACCGAACCCCAAACCCAAACCCCAAACCGCGAACCCCAAACCTCAAACCCCAAACCTCAACCCCAAACATCAAACCTCGAACCCCAAACCAAAAAACTGAATTTGTCAGTTTGGATAGTTCAAAACCGCGTTTTCTATGTTTATGCAAGTTTAAAACAGCAATTTAATCGTGATTTCACAAAAATCCACCGTTTCCAACGTAAGAAACATGAATTTATCAGTTTGAATAGTTGAAAACAGCGTTTTTCTATATTTTTGCAAGTTTAAAACAGCAATTTTATCGTGATTTCACAAAAATCCACCGTTAGAACGTAAGAAACATGAATTTATCAGTTTGAATAGTTGAAAACAGCGTTTTTCTATGTTTTTGCAAGTTTAAAACAGCAATTTTATCGTCATTTCTCATAAATCGCCGTTTCACACGAAAGAAACATGAATTTGTCAGTTTGAATAGATCAAAACAGCGTTTTTCTATGTTTTTGCAAGTTTATAACAGCAATTTTATAGTAATTTCTCATAAATCGCCGTTTCGCACGGAAGAAACATGAATTTGTCAGTTTGAGTAGTTCAAAACAGCGTTTTTCTATGTTTTTGCAAGTTTAAAACAGCAATTTTATCGTGATTTCACAAAAATCCACCGTTTTGAACGTAAGAAACATGAATTTATCAGTTTGAATAGTTGAAAACAGCGTTTTTCTATGTTTTTGCAAGTTTAAAAGAGCAATTTTATCGTCATTTCTCATAAATCGCCGTTTCGCACGAAAGAAACATAAATTTGTCAGTTTGAATAGTTCAAAACATCGTTTTTCTATGTTTTTGCAAGTTTAAAACAGCAATTAGATCGTCATTTCTCATAAATCGCCGTTTCGCACGGAAGAAACATGAATTGTCAGTTTGAGTAGTTCAAAACAGCGTTTTTCTATGTTTTTGCAAGTTTAAAACAGCAATTTTATCGTGATTTCACAAAAATCCACCGTTTTGAACGTAAGAAACATGAATTTATCAGTTTGAATAGTTGAAAACAGCGTTTTTCTATGTTTTTGCAAGTTTAAAACAGCAATTTTATCGTCATTTCTCATAAATCGCCGTTTCGCACGAAAGAAACATGAATTTGTCAGTTTGAATAGTTCAAAACAGCGTTTTTCTATGTTTTTGCAAGTTTAAAACAGCAATTTTATCGTGATTTCACAAAAATCCACCGTTTTGAACGTAAGAAACATGAATTTATCAGTTTGAATAGTTGAAAACAGCGTTTTTCTATGTTTTTGCAAGTTTAAAACAGCATTTTTATCGTCATTTCTCATAAATCGCCGTTTCGCACGAAAGAAACATGAATTTGTCAGTTTGAATAGTTCAAAACAGCGTTTTTCTATGTTTTTGCAAGTTTAAAACAGCAATTTTATCGTCATTTCTCATAAATCGCCGTTTCGCACGGAAGAAACATGAATTGTCAGTTTGAGTAGTTCAAAACAGCGTTTTTCTATGTTTTTGCAAGTTTAAAACAGCAATTTTATCGTGATTTCACAAAAATCCACCGTTTTGAACGTAAGAAACATGAATTTATCAGTTTGAATAGTTGAAAACAGCGTTTTTCTATGTTTTTGCAAGTTTAAAACAGCAATTTTATCGTCATTACTCATAAATCGCCGTTTCGCACGAAAGAAACATGAATTTGTCAGTTTGAATAGTTCAAAACAGCGTTTTTCTATGTTTTTGCAAGTTTAAAACAGCAATTTTATCGTCATTTCTCATAAATCGCCGTTTCGCACGAAAGAAACATGAATTTGTCAGTTTGAATAGTTCAAAACAGCGTTTTTCAATGTTTTTGCAAGTTTAATACCTCAACCCCAAACCTCAACCCCAAACCCCAAAACTCGAACCCCCAACCCCAAACCTCAAACCCCAAACCTCAAACTTCGAACCCCAAATCCCTAACCTCAAACCCCAACCTCAACCCCAAACCTCAACCCCAAACCTCAACCCCAAACCTCAACCTCAAACCTCAACCCCAAACCTCAACCCCAAACCTCAACCCCAAACCTCAACCCCAAACCTCAACCCCAAACCTCAACCCCAAACCTCAACCCCAAACTTTAACCCCAAACCTCAACCCCAAACCTCAACCCCAAACCTCAACCCTAAACCTCAACCCCAAACCTCAAAACTCGAACCCCCAACCCCAAACCTCAAACCCCAAACCTCAACCCCAAACCTCAAACCTCGAACCCCAAACCTCTAACCTCGGACCCCAAACCCCAAACCTCAAACACCGAACCCCAACCCCAAACCTCAAACCGCGAACCCCAAACCTCAAACACCGAACCCCAAACCCAAACCTCAAACCGCGAACCCCAAACCTCAAACCCCAAACCTCAACCCCAAACATCAAACCTCGAACCCCAAACCACAAAACTGAATTTGTCAGTTTGGATAGTTCAAAACCGCGTTTTCTATGTTTTTGCAAGTTTAAAACAGCAATTTAATCGTGATTTCACAAAAATCCACCGTTTCCAACGTAAGAAACATGAATTTATCAGTTCGAATAGTTGAAAACAGCGTTTTTCTATGTTTTTGCAAGTTTAAAACAGCAATTTTATTGTCATTTCTCATAAATCCCCGTTTCACACGAAAGAAACATGAATTTGTCCGTTTGAATAGTTCAAAAACGCGTTTTTCTATGTTTTTGCAAGTTTAAAACAGCAATTTTATCGTCATTTTTCATAAATCGCCGTTTCACACGAAAGGAACATGAATTTGCCAGTTTGAATAGTTTAAAACAGCGTTTTTCTATGTTTTTGCAAGTTTAAAACAGCAATTTTATCGTCATTTCTCATAAATCGCCGTTTCACACGAAAGAAACATGAATTTGTCAGTTTGAATAGATCAAAACAGCGTTTTTCTATGTTTTTGCAAGTTTATAACAGCAATTTTATAGTAATTTCTCATAAATCGCCGTTTCGCACGGAAGAAACATGAATTTGTCAGTTTGAGTAGTTCAAAACAGCGTTTTTCTATGTTTTTGCAAGTTTAAAACAGCAATTTTATCGTGATTTCACAAAAATCCACCGTTTTGAACGTAAGAAACATGAATTTATCAGTTTGAATAGTTGAAAACAGCGTTTTTCTATGTTTTTGCAAGTTTAAAAGAGCAATTTTATCGTCATTTCTCATAAATCGCCGTTTCGCACGAAAGAAACATAAATTTGTCAGTTTGAATAGTTCAAAACATCGTTTTTCTATGTTTTTGCAATTTTAAAACAGCAATTAGATCGTCATTTCTCATAAATCGCCGTTTCGCACGGAAGAAACATGAATTGTCAGTTTGAGTAGTTCAAAACAGCGTTTTTCTATGTTTTTGCAAGTTTAAAACAGCAATTTTATCGTGATTTCACAAAAATCCACCGTTTTGAACGTAAGAAACATGAATTTATCAGTTTGAATAGTTGAAAACAGCGTTTTTCTATGTTTTTGCAAGTTTAAAACAGCAATTTTATCGTCATTACTCATAAATCGCCGTTTCGCACGAAAGAAACATGAATTTGTCAGTTTGAATAGTTCAAAACAGCGTTTTTCTATGTTTTTGCAAGTTTAAAACAGCAATTTTATCGTCATTTCTCATAAATCGCCGTTTCGCACGAAAGAAACATGAATTTGTCAGTTTGAATAGTTCAAAACAGCGTTTTTCAATGTTTTTGCAAGTTTAATACCTCAACCCCAAACCTCAACCCCAAACCCCAAAACTCGAACCCCCAACCCCAAACCTCAAACCCCAAACCTCAAACTTCGAACCCCAAATCCCTAACCTCAAACCCCAACCTCAACCCCAAACCTCAACCCCAAACCTCAACCCCAAACCTCAACCTCAAACCTCAACCCCAAACCTCAACCCCAAACCTCAACCCCAAACCTCAACCCCAAACCTCAACCCCAAACCTCAACCCCAAACCTCAACCCCAAACTTTAACCCCAAACCTCAACCCCAAACCTCAACCCCAAACCTCAACCCTAAACCTCAACCCCAAACCTCAACCCCAAACCTCAAAACTCGAACCCCCAACCCCAAACCTCAAACCCCAAACCTCAACCCCAAACCTCAAACCTCGAACCCCAAACCTCTAACCTCGGACCCCAAACCCCAAACCTCAAACACCGAACCCCAACCCCAAACCTCAAACCGCGAACCCCAAACCTCAAACACCGAACCCCAAACCCAAACCTCAAACCGCGAACCCCAAACCTCAAACCCCAAACCTCAACCCCAAACATCAAACCTCGAACCCCAAACCACAAAACTGAATTTGTCAGTTTGGATAGTTCAAAACCGCGTTTTCTATGTTTTTGCAAGTTTAAAACAGCAATTTAATCGTGATTTCACAAAAATCCACCGTTTCCAACGTAAGAAACATGAATTTATCAGTTCGAATAGTTGAAAACAGCGTTTTTCTATGTTTTTGCAAGTTTAAAACAGCAATTTTATTGTCATTTCTCATAAATCCCCGTTTCACACGAAAGAAACATGAATTTGTCCGTTTGAATAGTTCAAAAACGCGTTTTTCTATGTTTTTGCAAGTTTAAAACAGCAATTTTATCGTCATTTTTCATAAATCGCCGTTTCACACGAAAGGAACATGAATTTGCCAGTTTGAATAGTTTAAAACAGCGTTTTTCTATGTTTTTGCAAGTTTAAAACAGCAATTTTATCGTCATTTCTCATAAATCGCCGTTTCGCACGAAAGAAACATGAATTTGTCAGTTTGAATAGTTGAAAACAGCGTTTTTCAATGTTTTTGCAAGTTTAATACCTCAACCCCAAACCTCAACCCCAAACCCCAAAACTCAAACCCCAAACCTCAAACCCCAAACCTCAAACTTCGAACCCCAAATCCCTAACCTCAAACCCCAAACCTCAACCCCAAACCTCAACCCCAAACCTCAACCCCAAACCTCAACCCCAAACCTCAACCCCAAACCTTAACCCCAAACCTCAACCCCAAACCTCAACCCAAAACCTCAACCCCAAACCTCAACCCCAAACCTCAACCCCAAACCTCAACCCTAAACCTCAACCCCAAACCTCAACCCCAAAGTCCAAAACTCGAACCCCCAACCCCAAACCTCAAACCCCAAACCTCAACCCTAAACCTCAAACCTCGAACCCCAAACCTCTTACCTCGAACCCCAAACCCCAAACCTCAAACACCGAACCCCAACCCCAAACCTCAAACCGCGAACCCCAAACCTCAAACACCGAACCCCAAACCCAAACCCCAAACCGCGAACCCCAAACCTCAAACCCCAAACCTCAACCCCAAACATCAAACCTCGAACCCCAAACCAAAAAACTGAATTTGTCAGTTTGGATAGTTCAAAACCGCGTTTTCTATGTTTTTGCAAGTTTAAAACAGCAATTTAATCGTGATTTCACAAAAATCCACCGTTTCCAACGTAAGAAACATGAATTTATCAGTTTGAATAGTTGAAAACAGCGTTTTTCTATATTTTTGCAAGTTTAAAACAGCAATTTTATCGTGATTTCACAAAAATCCACCGTTAGAACGTAAGAAACATGAATTTATCAGTTTGAATAGTTGAAAACAGCGTTTTTCTATGTTTTTGCAAGTTTAAAACAGCAATTTTATCGTCATTTCTCATAAATCGCCGTTTCGCACGGAAGAAACATGAATTTGTCAGTTTGAGTAGTTCAAAACAGCGTTTTTCTATGTTTTTGCAAGTTTAAAACAGCAATTTTATCGTCATTTCTCATAAATCGCCGTTTCACACGAAAGAAACATGAATTTGTCAGTTTGAATAGATCAAAACAGCGTTTTTCTATGTTTTTGCAAGTTTATAACAGCAATTTTAAAGTAATTTCTCATAAATCGCCGTTTCGCACGGAAGAAACATGAATTTGTCAGTTTGAGTAGTTCAAAACAGCGTTTTTCTATGTTTTTGCAAGTTTAAAACAGCAATTTTATCGTGATTTCACAAAAATCCACCGTTTCGAACGTAAGAAACATGAATTTATCAGTTTGAATAGTTGAAAACAGCGTTTTTCTAAGTTTTTGCAAGTTTAAAACAGCAATTTTATCGTCATTTCCCATAAATCGCCGTTTCGCACGAAAGAAACATGAATTTGTCAGTTTGAATAGTTCAAAACAGCGTTTTTCTATGTTTTTGCAAGTTTAAAACAGCAATTTTATCGTCATTTCTCATAAATCGCCGTTTCAGACGAAAGAAACATGAATTTGTCCGTTTGAATAGTTCAAAACAGCGTTTTTCTATTTTTGCAAGTTTAAAACAGCAATTTTATCGTCATTTCTTATAAATCGCCGTTTCGCACGAAAGAAACATGAATTTGTCAGTTTGAATAGTTCAAAACAGCGTTTTTCTATGTTTTTGCAAGTTTAAAACAGCAATTTTATCGTCATTTCTCATAAATCGCCGTTTCGAACGAAAGAAACATGAATTTGTCAGTTTGAATAGTTCAAAACAGCGTTTTTCTATGTTTTAGCAAGTTTAAAACAGCAATTTTATCGTCATTTCTCATAAATCGCCGTTTCACACGTAAGAAACATGAATTTGTCAGTTTGAATAGTTCAAAACAGCGTTTTTCTATGTTTTTGCAAGTTTAAAACAGCAATTTTATCGTCATTTATCATAAATCGCCGTTTCGCACGAAAGAAACATGAATTTGTCAGTTTGAATAGTTCAAAACAGCGTTTTTCTATGTTTTTGCAAGTTTAAAACAGCAATTTTATCGTCATTTCTCATAAATCGCCGTTTCGCACGGAAGAAACATGAATTTGTCAGTTTGAATAGTTCAAAACAGCGTTTTTCTATGTTTTTGCAAGTTTAAAACAGCAATTTTATCGTCATTTCTCATAAATTGCCGTTTGACACGAAAGAAACATGAATTTGTCAGTTTGAATAGTTCAAAACAGCGTTTTTCTATGTTTTTGCAAGTTTAAAACAGCAATTTTATCGTAATTTCTCATAAATCGCCGTTTCGCACGGAATAAACATGAATTTGTCAGTTTGAATAGTTGAAAACAGCGTTTTTAAATGTTTTTGCAAGTTTAATACCTCAACCCCAAACCTCAACCCCAAACCCCAAAACTCGAACCCCCAACCCCAAACCTCAAACCCCAAACCTCAAACTTCGAACCCCAAATCCCTAACCTCAAACCCCAACCTCAACCCCAAACCTCAACCCCAAACCTCAACCCCAAACCTCAACCTCAAACCTCAACCCCAAACCTCAACCCCAAACCTCAACCCCAAACCTCAACCCCAAACCTCAACCCCAAACCTCAACCCCAAACCTCAACCCCAAACCTCAACCCCAAACCTCAACCCCAAACCTCAACCCCAAACCTCAACCCTAAACCTCAACCCCAAACCTCAACCCCAAACCTCAAAACTCGAACCCCCAACCCCAAACCTCAAACCCCAAACCTCAACCCCAAACCTCAAACCTCGAACCCCAAACCTCTAACCTCGGACCCCAAACCCCAAACCTCAAACACCGAACCCCAACCCCAAACCTCAAACCGCGAACCCCAAACCTCAAACACCGAACCCCAAACCCAAACCTCAAACCGCGAACCCCAAACCTCAAACCCCAAACCTCAACCCCAAACATCAAACCTCGAACCCCAAACCACAAAACTGAATTTGTCAGTTTGGATAGTTCAAAACCGCGTTTTCTATGTTTTTGCAAGTTTAAAACAGCAATTTAATCGTGATTTCACAAAAATCCACCGTTTCCAACGTAAGAAACATGAATTTATCAGTTCGAATAGTTGAAAACAGCGTTTTTCTATGTTTTTGCAAGTTTAAAACAGCAATTTTATTGTCATTTCTCATAAATCCCCGTTTCACACGAAAGAAACATGAATTTGTCCGTTTGAATAGTTCAAAAACGCGTTTTTCTATGTTTTTGCAAGTTTAAAACAGCAATTTTATCGTCATTTTTCATAAATCGCCGTTTCACACGAAAGGAACATGAATTTGCCAGTTTGAATAGTTTAAAACAGCGTTTTTCTATGTTTTTGCAAGTTTAAAACAGCAATTTTATCGTCATTTTTCATAAATCGCCGTTTCACACGAAAGGAACATGAATTTGCCAGTTTGAATAGTTTAAAACAGCGTTTTTCTATGTTTTTGCAAGTTTAAAACAGCAATTTTATCGTCATTTCTCATAAATCGCCGTTTCGCACGAAAGAAACATGAATTTGTCAGTTTGAATAGTTGAAAACAGCGTTTTTCAATGTTTTTGCAAGTTTAATACCTCAACCCCAAACTTAAACCCCAAACCCCAAAACTCAAACCCCCAACCCCAAACCTCAAACCCCAAACCTCAAACTTCGAACCCCAAATCCCTAACCTCAAACCCCAAACCTCAACCCCAAACCTCAACCCCAAACCTCAACCCCAAACCTCAACCCCAAACCTTAACCCCAAACCTCAACCCCAAACCTCAACCCCAAACCTCAACCCCAAACCTCAACCCCAAACCTCAACCCCAAACCTCAACCCTAAACCTCAACCCCAAACCTCAACCCCAAAGCCCAAAACTCGAACCCCCAACCCCAAACCTCAAACCCCAAACCTCAACCCTAAACCTCAAACCTCGAACCCCAAACCTCTTACCTCGAACCCCAAACCCCAAACCTCAAACACCGAACCCCAACCCCAAACCTCAAACCGCGAACCCCAAACCTCAAACACCGAACCCCAAACCCAAACCCCAAACCGCGAACCCCAAACCTCAAACCCCAAACCTCAACCCCAAACATCAAACCTCGAACCCCAAACCAAAAAACTGAATTTGTCAGTTTAGATAGTTCAAAACCGCGTTTTCTATGTTTTTGCAAGTTTAAAACAGCAATTTAATCGTTATTTCACAAAAACCAACCGTTTCCAACGTAAGAAACATGAATTTATCAGTTTGAATAGTTGAAAACAGCGTTTTTCTATATTTTTGCAAGTTTAAAACAGCAATTTTATCGTGAATTCACAAAAATCCACCGTTAGAACGTAAGAAACATGAATTTATCAGTTTGAATAGTTGAAAACAGCGTTTTTCTATGTTTTTGCAAGTTTAAAACAGCAATTTTATCGTCATTTCTCATAAATCGCCGTTTCACACGAAAGAAACATGAATTTGTCAGTTTGAATAGATCAAAACAGCGTTTTTCTATGTTTTTGCAAGTTTATAACAGCAATTTTATAGTAATTTCTCATAAATCGCCGTTTCGCACGGAAGAAACATGAATTTGTCTGTTTGAGTAGTTCAAAACAGCGTTTTTCTATGTTTTTGCAAGTTTAAAACAGCAATTTTATCGTGATTTCACAAAAATCCACCGTTTTGAACGTAAGAAACATGAATTTATCAGTTTGAATAGTTGAAAACAGCGTTTTTCTATGTTTTTGCAAGTTTAAAAGAGCAATTTTATCGTCATTTCTCATAAATCGCCGTTTCGCACGAAAGAAACATAAATTTGTCAGTTTGAATAGTTCAAAACAGCGTTTTTCTATGTTTTTGCAAGTTTAAAACAGCAATTAGATCGTCATTTCTCATAAATCGCCGTTTCGCACGGAAGAAACATGAATTGTCAGTTTGAGTAGTTCAAAACAGCGTTTTTCTATGTTTTTGCAAGTTTAAAACAGCAATTTTATCGTGATTTCACAAAAATCCACCGTTTTGAACGTAAGAAACATGAATTTATCAGTTTGAATAGTTGAAAACAGCGTTTTTCTATGTTTTTGCAAGTTTAAAACAGCAATTTTATCGTCATTTCTCATAAATCGCCGTTTCGCACGAAAGAAACATGAATTTGTCAGTTTGAATAGTTGAAAACAGCGTTTTTCAATGTTTTTGCAAGTTTAATACCTCAACCCCAAACCTCAACCCCAAACCCCAAAACTCAAACCCCCAACCCCAAACCTCAAACCCCAAACCTCAAACTTCGAACCCCAAATCCCTAACCTCAAACCCCAAACCTCAACACCAAACCTCAACCCCAAACCTCAACCCCAAACCTCAACCCCAAACCTCAACCCCAAACCTTAACCCCAAACCTCAACCCCAAACCTCAACCCCAAACCTCAACCCCAAACCTCAACCCCAAACCTCAACCCCAAACCTCAACCCTAAACCTCAACCCCAAACCTCAACCCCAAAGCCCAAAACTCGAACCCCCAACCCCAAACCTCAAACCCCAAACCTCAACCCTAAACCTCAAACCTCGAACCCCAAACCTCAAACCTCGAACCCCAAACCTCTTACCTCGAACCCCAAACCCCAAACCTCAAACACCGAACCCCAACCCCAAACCTCAAACCGCGAACCCCAAACCTCAAACACCGAACCCCAAACCCAAACCCCAAACCGCGAACCCCAAACCTCAAACCCCAAACCTCAACCCCAAACATCAAACCTCGAACCCCAAACCAAAAAACTGAATTTGTCAGTTTAGATAGTTCAAAACCGCGTTTTCTATGTTTTTGCAAGTTTAAAACAGCAATTTAATCGTTATTTCACAAAAATCCACCGTTTCCAACGTAAGAAACATGAATTTATCAGTTTGAATAGTTGAAAACAGCGTTTTTCTATATTTTTGCAAGTTTAAAACAGCAATTTTATCGTGATTTCACAAAAATCCACCGTTAGAACGTAAGAAACATGAATTTATCAGTTTGAATAGTTGAAAACAGCGTTTTTCTATGTTTTTGCAAGTTTAAAACAGCAATTTTATCGTCATTTCTCATAAATCGCCGTTTCGCACGGAAGAAACATGAATTTGTCAGTTTGAATAGATCAAAACAGCGTTTTTCTATGTTTTTGCAAGTTTATAACAGCAATTTTATAGTAATTTCTCATAAATCGCCGTTTCGCACGGAAGAAACATGAATTTGTCAGTTTGAGTAGTTCAAAACAGCGTTTTTCTATGTTTTTGCAAGTTTAAAACAGCAATTTTATCGTGATTTCACAAAAATCCACCGTTTTGAATGTAAGAAACATGAATTTATCAGTTTGAATAGTTGAAAACAGCGTTTTTTTATGTTTTTGCAAGTTTAAAAGAGCAATTTTATCGTCATTTCTCATAAATCGCCGTTTCGCCTGAAAGAAACATAAATTTGTCAGTTTAAATAGTTCAAAACAGCGTTTTTCTATGTTTTTGCAAGTTTAAAACAGCAATTTTATCGTGATTTCACAAAAATCCACCGTTTTGAACGTAAGAAACATGAATTTATCAGTTTGAATAGTTGAAAACAGCGTTTTTCTATGTTTTTGCAAGTTTAAAACAGCAATTTTATCGTCATTTCTCATAAATCGCCGTTTCGCACGAAAGAAACATGAATTTGTCAGTTTGAATAGTTCAAAACAGCGTTTTTCTATGTTTTTGCAAGTTTAAAACAGCAATTTTATCGTCATTTCTCATAAATCGCCGTTTCGCACGAAAGAAACATGAATTTGTCAGTTTAAGTAGTTCAAAACAGCGTTTTTCTATGTTTTTGCAAGTTTAAAACAGCAATTTTATCGTGATTTCACAAAAATCCACCGTTTTGAACGTAAGAAACATGAATTTATCAGTTTGAATAGTTGAAAACAGCGTTTTTCTATGTTTTTGCAAGTTTAAAACAGCAATTTTATCGTCATTTCTCATAAATCGCCGTTTCGCACGAAAGAAACATGGATTTGTCAGTTTGAATAGTTCAAAACAGCGTTTTTCTATGTTTTTGCAAGTTTAAAACAGCAATTTTATCGTCATTTCTCATAAATCGCCGTTTCACACGTAAGAAACATGAATTTGTCAGTTTGAATAGTTCAAAACAGCGTTTTTCTATGTTTTTGCATGTTTAAAACAGCAATTTTATCGTCATTTCTCATAAATCGCCGTTTCACACGAAAGAAACATGAATTTGTCAGTTTGAATAGTTCAAAACAGCGTTTTTCTATGTTTTTGCAAGTTTATAACAGCAATTTTAAAGTAATTTCTCATAAATCGCCGTTTCGCACGGAAGAAACATGAATTTGTCAGTTTGAATAGATCAAAACAGCGTTTTTCTATGTTTTTGCAAGTTTATAACAGCAATTTTAAAGTAATTTCTCATAAATCGCCGTTTCGCACGGAAGAAACATGAATTTGTCAGTTTGAGTAGTTCAAAACAGCGTTTTTCTATGTTTTTGCAAGTTTAAAACAGCAATTTTATCGTGATTTCACAAAAATCCACCGTTTCGAACGTAAGAAACATGAATTTATCAGTTTGAATAGTTGAAAACAGCGTTTTTCTAAGTTTTTGCAAGTTTAAAACAGCAATTTTATCGTCATTTCCCATAAATCGCCGTTTCGCACGAAAGAAACATGAATTTGTCAGTTTGAATAGTTCAAAACAGCGTTTTTCTATGTTTTTGCAAGTTTAAAACAGCAATTTTATCGTCATTTCTCATAAATCGCCGTTTCAGACGAAAGAAACATGAATTTGTCCGTTTGAATAGTTCAAAACAGCGTTTTTCTATTTTTGCAAGTTTAAAACAGCAATTTTATCGTCATTTCTTATAAATCGCCGTTTCGCACGAAAGAAACATGAATTTGTCAGTTTGAATAGTTCAAAACAGCGTTTTTCTATGTTTTTGCAAGTTTAAAACAGCAATTTTATCGTCATTTCTCATAAATCGCCGTTTCGAACGAAAGAAACATGAATTTGTCAGTTTGAATAGTTCAAAACAGCGTTTTTCTATGTTTTAGCAAGTTTAAAACAGCAATTTTATCGTCATTTCTCATAAATCGCCGTTTCACACGTAAGAAACATGAATTTGTCAGTTTGAATAGTTCAAAACAGCGTTTTTCTATGTTTTTGCAAGTTTAAAACAGCAATTTTATCGTCATTCATCATAAATCGCCGTTTCGCACGAAAGAAACATGAATTTGTCAGTTTGAATAGTTCAAAACAGCGTTTTTCTATGTTTTTGCAAGTTTAAAACAGCAATTTTATCGTCATTTCTCATAAATCGCCGTTTCGCACGAAAGAAACATGAATTTGTCAGTTTGAATAGTTCAAAACAGCGTTTTTCTATGTTTTTGCAAGTTTAAAACAGCAATTTTATCGTCATTTCTCATAAATTGCCGTTTGACACGAAAGAAACATGAATTTGTCAGTTTGAATAGTTCAAAACAGCGTTTTTCTATGTTTTTGCAAGTTTAAAACAGCAATTTTATCGTAATTTCTCATAAATCGCCGTTTCGCACGGAATAAACATGAATTTGTCAGTTTGAATAGATCAAAACAGCGTTTTTCTATGTTTTTGCAAGTTTATAACAGCAATTTTAAAGTAATTTCTCATAAATCGCCGTTTCGCACGGAAGAAACATGAATTTGTCAGTTTGAATAGATCAAAACAGCGTTTTTCTATGTTTTTGCAAGTTTATAACAGCAATTTTAAAGTAATTTCTCATAAATCGCCGTTTCGCACGGAAGAAACATGAATTTGTCAGTTTGAGTAGTTCAAAACAGCGTTTTTCTATGTTTTTGCAAGTTTAAAACAGCAATTTTATCGTGATTTCACAAAAATCCACCGTTTCGAACGTAAGAAACATGAATTTATCAGTTTGAATAGTTGAAAACAGCGTTTTTCTAAGTTTTTGCAAGTTTAAAACAGCAATTTTATCGTCATTTCCCATAAATCGCCGTTTCGCACGAAAGAAACATGAATTTGTCAGTTTGAATAGTTCAAAACAGCGTTTTTCTATGTTTTTGCAAGTTTAAAACAGCAATTTTATCGTCATTTCTCATAAATCGCCGTTTCGAACGAAAGAAACATGAATTTGTCAGTTTGAATAGTTCAAAACAGCGTTTTTCTATGTTTTAGCAAGTTTAAAACAGCAATTTTATCGTCATTTCTCATAAATCGCCGTTTCACACGTAAGAAACATGAATTTGTCAGTTTGAATAGTTCAAAACAGCGTTTTTCTATGTTTTTGCAAGTTTAAAACAGCAATTTTATCGTCATTCATCATAAATCGCCGTTTCGCACGAAAGAAACATGAATTTGTCAGTTTGAATAGTTCAAAACAGCGTTTTTCTATGTTTTTGCAAGTTTAAAACAGCAATTTTATCGTCATTTCTCATAAATCGCCGTTTCGCACGAAAGAAACATGAATTTGTCAGTTTGAATAGTTCAAAACAGCGTTTTTCTATGTTTTTGCAAGTTTAAAACAGCAATTTTATCGTCATTTCTCATAAATTGCCGTTTGACACGAAAGAAACATGAATTTGTCAGTTTGAATAGTTCAAAACAGCGTTTTTCTATGTTTTTGCAAGTTTAAAACAGCAATTTTATCGTAATTTCTCATAAATCGCCGTTTCGCACGGAATAAACATGAATTTGTCAGTTTGAATAGTTGAAAACAGCGTTTTTCAATGTTTTTGCAAGTTTAATACCTCAACCCCAAACCTCAACCCCAAACCCCAAAACTCGAACCCCCAACCCCAAACCTCAAACCCCAAACCTCAAACTTTGAACCCCAAATCCCTAACCTCAAACCCCAACCTCAACCCCAAACCTCAACCCCAAACCTCAACCCCAAACCTCAACCTCAAACCTCAACCCCAAACCTCAACCCCAAACCTCAACCCCAAACCTCAACCCCAAACCTCAACCCCAAACCTCAACCCCAAACCTCAACCCCAAACCTCAACCCCAAACCTCAACCCCAAACCTCAACCCCAAACCTCAACCCCAAACCTCAACCCTAAACCTCAACCCCAAACCTCAACCCCAAACCTCAAAACTCGAACCCCCAACCCCAAACCTCAAACCCCAAACCTCAACCCCAAACCTCAAACCTCGAACCCCAAACCTCTAACCTCGGACCCCAAACCCCAAACCTCAAACACCGAACCCCAACCCCAAACCTCAAACCGCGAACCCCAAACCTCAAACACCGAACCCCAAACCCAAACCTCAAACCGCGAACCCCAAACCTCAAACCCCAAACCTCAACCCCAAACATCAAACCTCGAACCCCAAACCACAAAACTGAATTTGTCAGTTTGGATAGTTCAAAACCGCGTTTTCTATGTTTTTGCAAGTTTAAAACAGCAATTTAATCGTGATTTCACAAAAATCCACCGTTTCCAACGTAAGAAACATGAATTTATCAGTTCGAATAGTTGAAAACAGCGTTTTTCTATGTTTTTGCAAGTTTAAAACAGCAATTTTATTGTCATTTCTCATAAATCCCCGTTTCACACGAAAGAAACATGAATTTGTCCGTTTGAATAGTTCAAAAACGCGTTTTTCTATGTTTTTGCAAGTTTAAAACAGCAATTTTATCGTCATTTATCATAAATCGCCGTTTCGCACGAAAGAAACATGAATTTGTCAGTTTGAATAGTTCAAAACAGCGTTTTTCTATGTTTTTGCAAGTTTAAAACAGCAATTTTATCGTCATTTCTCATAAATCGCCGTTTCGCACGGAAGAAACATGAATTTGTCAGTTTGAATAGTTCAAAACAGCGTTTTTCTATGTTTTTGCAAGTTTAAAACAGCAATTTTATCGTCATTTCTCATAAATTGCCGTTTGACACGAAAGAAACATGAATTTGTCAGTTTGAATAGTTCAAAACAGCGTTTTTCTATGTTTTTGCAAGTTTAAAACAGCAATTTTATCGTAATTTCTCATAAATCGCCGTTTCGCACGGAATAAACATGAATTTGTCAGTTTGAATAGTTGAAAACAGCGTTTTTAAATGTTTTTGCAAGTTTAATACCTCAACCCCAAACCTCAACCCCAAACCCCAAAACTCGAACCCCCAACCCCAAACCTCAAACCCCAAACCTCAAACTTCGAACCCCAAATCCCTAACCTCAAACCCCAACCTCAACCCCAAACCTCAACCCCAAACCTCAACCCCAAACCTCAACCTCAAACCTCAACCCCAAACCTCAACCCCAAACCTCAACCCCAAACCTCAACCCCAAACCTCAACCCCAAACCTCAACCCCAAACCTCAACCCCAAACCTCAACCCCAAACCTCAACCCCAAACCTCAACCCCAAACCTCAACCCTAAACCTCAACCCCAAACCTCAACCCCAAACCTCAAAACTCGAACCCCCAACCCCAAACCTCAAACCCCAAACCTCAACCCCAAACCTCAAACCTCGAACCCCAAACCTCTAACCTCGGACCCCAAACCCCAAACCTCAAACACCGAACCCCAACCCCAAACCTCAAACCGCGAACCCCAAACCTCAAACACCGAACCCCAAACCCAAACCTCAAACCGCGAACCCCAAACCTCAAACCCCAAACCTCAACCCCAAACATCAAACCTCGAACCCCAAACCACAAAACTGAATTTGTCAGTTTGGATAGTTCAAAACCGCGTTTTCTATGTTTTTGCAAGTTTAAAACAGCAATTTAATCGTGATTTCACAAAAATCCACCGTTTCCAACGTAAGAAACATGAATTTATCAGTTCGAATAGTTGAAAACAGCGTTTTTCTATGTTTTTGCAAGTTTAAAACAGCAATTTTATTGTCATTTCTCATAAATCCCCGTTTCACACGAAAGAAACATGAATTTGTCCGTTTGAATAGTTCAAAAACGCGTTTTTCTATGTTTTTGCAAGTTTAAAACAGCAATTTTATCGTCATTTTTCATAAATCGCCGTTTCACACGAAAGGAACATGAATTTGCCAGTTTGAATAGTTTAAAACAGCGTTTTTCTATGTTTTTGCAAGTTTAAAACAGCAATTTTATCGTCATTTTTCATAAATCGCCGTTTCACACGAAAGGAACATGAATTTGCCAGTTTGAATAGTTTAAAACAGCGTTTTTCTATGTTTTTGCAAGTTTAAAACAGCAATTTTATCGTCATTTCTCATAAATCGCCGTTTCGCACGAAAGAAACATGAATTTGTCAGTTTGAATAGTTGAAAACAGCGTTTTTCAATGTTTTTGCAAGTTTAATACCTCAACCCCAAACTTAAACCCCAAACCCCAAAACTCAAACCCCCAACCCCAAACCTCAAACCCCAAACCTCAAACTTCGAACCCCAAATCCCTAACCTCAAACCCCAAACCTCAACCCCAAACCTCAACCCCAAACCTCAACCCCAAACCTCAACCCCAAACCTTAACCCCAAACCTCAACCCCAAACCTCAACCCCAAACCTCAACCCCAAACCTCAACCCCAAACCTCAACCCCAAACCTCAACCCTAAACCTCAACCCCAAACCTCAACCCCAAAGCCCAAAACTCGAACCCCCAACCCCAAACCTCAAACCCCAAACCTCAACCCTAAACCTCAAACCTCGAACCCCAAACCTCTTACCTCGAACCCCAAACCCCAAACCTCAAACACCGAACCCCAACCCCAAACCTCAAACCGCGAACCCCAAACCTCAAACACCGAACCCCAAACCCAAACCCCAAACCGCGAACCCCAAACCTCAAACCCCAAACCTCAACCCCAAACATCAAACCTCGAACCCCAAACCAAAAAACTGAATTTGTCAGTTTAGATAGTTCAAAACCGCGTTTTCTATGTTTTTGCAAGTTTAAAACAGCAATTTAATCGTTATTTCACAAAAACCAACCGTTTCCAACGTAAGAAACATGAATTTATCAGTTTGAATAGTTGAAAACAGCGTTTTTCTATATTTTTGCAAGTTTAAAACAGCAATTTTATCGTGATTTCACAAAAATCCACCGTTAGAACGTAAGAAACATGAATTTATCAGTTTGAATAGTTGAAAACAGCGTTTTTCTATGTTTTTGCAAGTTTAAAACAGCAATTTTATCGTCATTTCTCATAAATCGCCGTTTCACACGAAAGA
This sequence comes from Poecilus cupreus, assembly GCA_963942605.1. NCBI lineage: Eukaryota > Metazoa > Arthropoda > Insecta > Coleoptera > Carabidae > Poecilus > Poecilus cupreus. The sequence goes on from CAWWDY010000310.1 coordinate 22,380, forward strand.
AACATGAATTTGTCAGTTTGAATAGATCAAAACAGCGTTTTTCTATGTTTTTGCAAGTTTATAACAGCAATTTTATAGTAATTTCTCATAAATCGCCGTTTCGCACGGAAGAAACATGAATTTGTCTGTTTGAGTAGTTCAAAACAGCGTTTTTCTATGTTTTTGCAAGTTTAAAACAGCAATTTTATCGTGATTTCACAAAAATCCACCGTTTTGAACGTAAGAAACATGAATTTATCAGTTTGAATAGTTGAAAACAGCGTTTTTCTATGTTTTTGCAAGTTTAAAAGAGCAATTTTATCGTCATTTCTCATAAATCGCCGTTTCGCACGAAAGAAACATAAATTTGTCAGTTTGAATAGTTCAAAACAGCGTTTTTCTATGTTTTTGCAAGTTTAAAACAGCAATTAGATCGTCATTTCTCATAAATCGCCGTTTCGCACGGAAGAAACATGAATTGTCAGTTTGAGTAGTTCAAAACAGCGTTTTTCTATGTTTTTGCAAGTTTAAAACAGCAATTTTATCGTGATTTCACAAAAATCCACCGTTTTGAACGTAAGAAACATGAATTTATCAGTTTGAATAGTTGAAAACAGCGTTTTTCTATGTTTTTGCAAGTTTAAAACAGCAATTTTATCGTCATTTCTCATAAATCGCCGTTTCGCACGAAAGAAACATGAATTTGTCAGTTTGAATAGTTGAAAACAGCGTTTTTCAATGTTTTTGCAAGTTTAATACCTCAACCCCAAACCTCAACCCCAAACCCCAAAACTCAAACCCCCAACCCCAAACCTCAAACCCCAAACCTCAAACTTCGAACCCCAAATCCCTAACCTCAAACCCCAAACCTCAACACCAAACCTCAACCCCAAACCTCAACCCCAAACCTCAACCCCAAACCTTAACCCCAAACCTCAACCCCAAACCTCAACCCCAAACCTCAACCCCAAACCTCAACCCCAAACCTCAACCCCAAACCTCAACCCTAAACCTCAACCCCAAACCTCAACCCCAAAGCCCAAAACTCGAACCCCCAACCCCAAACCTCAAACCCCAAACCTCAACCCTAAACCTCAAACCTCGAACCCCAAACCTCAAACCTCGAACCCCAAACCTCTTACCTCGAACCCCAAACCCCAAACCTCAAACACCGAACCCCAACCCCAAACCTCAAACCGCGAACCCCAAACCTCAAACACCGAACCCCAAACCCAAACCCCAAACCGCGAACCCCAAACCTCAAACCCCAAACCTCAACCCCAAACATCAAACCTCGAACCCCAAACCAAAAAACTGAATTTGTCAGTTTAGATAGTTCAAAACCGCGTTTTCTATGTTTTTGCAAGTTTAAAACAGCAATTTAATCGTTATTTCACAAAAATCCACCGTTTCCAACGTAAGAAACATGAATTTATCAGTTTGAATAGTTGAAAACAGCGTTTTTCTATATTTTTGCAAGTTTAAAACAGCAATTTTATCGTGATTTCACAAAAATCCACCGTTAGAACGTAAGAAACATGAATTTATCAGTTTGAATAGTTGAAAACAGCGTTTTTCTATGTTTTTGCAAGTTTAAAACAGCAATTTTATCGTCATTTCTCATAAATCGCCGTTTCGCACGGAAGAAACATGAATTTGTCAGTTTGAATAGATCAAAACAGCGTTTTTCTATGTTTTTGCAAGTTTATAACAGCAATTTTATAGTAATTTCTCATAAATCGCCGTTTCGCACGGAAGAAACATGAATTTGTCAGTTTGAGTAGTTCAAAACAGCGTTTTTCTATGTTTTTGCAAGTTTAAAACAGCAATTTTATCGTGATTTCACAAAAATCCACCGTTTTGAATGTAAGAAACATGAATTTATCAGTTTGAATAGTTGAAAACAGCGTTTTTTTATGTTTTTGCAAGTTTAAAAGAGCAATTTTATCGTCATTTCTCATAAATCGCCGTTTCGCACGAAAGAAACATAAATTTGTCAGTTTAAATAGTTCAAAACAGCGTTTTTCTATGTTTTTGCAAGTTTAAAACAGCAATTTTATCGTGATTTCACAAAAATCCACCGTTTTGAACGTAAGAAACATGAATTTATCAGTTTGAATAGTTGAAAACAGCGTTTTTCTATGTTTTTGCAAGTTTAAAACAGCAATTTTATCGTCATTTCTCATAAATCGCCGTTTCGCACGAAAGAAACATGAATTTGTCAGTTTGAATAGTTCAAAACAGCGTTTTTCTATGTTTTTGCAAGTTTAAAACAGCAATTTTATCGTCATTTCTCATAAATCGCCGTTTCGCACGAAAGAAACATGAATTTGTCAGTTTAAGTAGTTCAAAACAGCGTTTTTCTATGTTTTTGCAAGTTTAAAACAGCAATTTTATCGTGATTTCACAAAAATCCACCGTTTTGAACGTAAGAAACATGAATTTATCAGTTTGAATAGTTGAAAACAGCGTTTTTCTATGTTTTTGCAAGTTTAAAACAGCAATTTTATCGTCATTTCTCATAAATCGCCGTTTCGCACGAAAGAAACATGGATTTGTCAGTTTGAATAGTTCAAAACAGCGTTTTTCTATGTTTTTGCAAGTTTAAAACAGCAATTTTATCGTCATTTCTCATAAATCGCCGTTTCACACGTAAGAAACATGAATTTGTCAGTTTGAATAGTTCAAAACAGCGTTTTTCTATGTTTTTGCATGTTTAAAACAGCAATTTTATCGTCATTTCTCATAAATCGCCGTTTCACACGAAAGAAACATGAATTTGTCAGTTTGAATAGTTCAAAACAGCGTTTTTCTATGTTTTTGCAAGTTTATAACAGCAATTTTAAAGTAATTTCTCATAAATCGCCGTTTCGCACGGAAGAAACATGAATTTGTCAGTTTGAATAGATCAAAACAGCGTTTTTCTATGTTTTTGCAAGTTTATAACAGCAATTTTAAAGTAATTTCTCATAAATCGCCGTTTCGCACGGAAGAAACATGAATTTGTCAGTTTGAGTAGTTCAAAACAGCGTTTTTCTATGTTTTTGCAAGTTTAAAACAGCAATTTTATCGTGATTTCACAAAAATCCACCGTTTCGAACGTAAGAAACATGAATTTATCAGTTTGAATAGTTGAAAACAGCGTTTTTCTAAGTTTTTGCAAGTTTAAAACAGCAATTTTATCGTCATTTCCCATAAATCGCCGTTTCGCACGAAAGAAACATGAATTTGTCAGTTTGAATAGTTCAAAACAGCGTTTTTCTATGTTTTTGCAAGTTTAAAACAGCAATTTTATCGTCATTTCTCATAAATCGCCGTTTCAGACGAAAGAAACATGAATTTGTCCGTTTGAATAGTTCAAAACAGCGTTTTTCTATTTTTGCAAGTTTAAAACAGCAATTTTATCGTCATTTCTTATAAATCGCCGTTTCGCACGAAAGAAACATGAATTTGTCAGTTTGAATAGTTCAAAACAGCGTTTTTCTATGTTTTTGCAAGTTTAAAACAGCAATTTTATCGTCATTTCTCATAAATCGCCGTTTCGAACGAAAGAAACATGAATTTGTCAGTTTGAATAGTTCAAAACAGCGTTTTTCTATGTTTTAGCAAGTTTAAAACAGCAATTTTATCGTCATTTCTCATAAATCGCCGTTTCACACGTAAGAAACATGAATTTGTCAGTTTGAATAGTTCAAAACAGCGTTTTTCTATGTTTTTGCAAGTTTAAAACAGCAATTTTATCGTCATTCATCATAAATCGCCGTTTCGCACGAAAGAAACATGAATTTGTCAGTTTGAATAGTTCAAAACAGCGTTTTTCTATGTTTTTGCAAGTTTAAAACAGCAATTTTATCGTCATTTCTCATAAATCGCCGTTTCGCACGAAAGAAACATGAATTTGTCAGTTTGAATAGTTCAAAACAGCGTTTTTCTATGTTTTTGCAAGTTTAAAACAGCAATTTTATCGTCATTTCTCATAAATTGCCGTTTGACACGAAAGAAACATGAATTTGTCAGTTTGAATAGTTCAAAACAGCGTTTTTCTATGTTTTTGCAAGTTTAAAACAGCAATTTTATCGTAATTTCTCATAAATCGCCGTTTCGCACGGAATAAACATGAATTTGTCAGTTTGAATAGATCAAAACAGCGTTTTTCTATGTTTTTGCAAGTTTATAACAGCAATTTTAAAGTAATTTCTCATAAATCGCCGTTTCGCACGGAAGAAACATGAATTTGTCAGTTTGAATAGATCAAAACAGCGTTTTTCTATGTTTTTGCAAGTTTATAACAGCAATTTTAAAGTAATTTCTCATAAATCGCCGTTTCGCACGGAAGAAACATGAATTTGTCAGTTTGAGTAGTTCAAAACAGCGTTTTTCTATGTTTTTGCAAGTTTAAAACAGCAATTTTATCGTGATTTCACAAAAATCCACCGTTTCGAACGTAAGAAACATGAATTTATCAGTTTGAATAGTTGAAAACAGCGTTTTTCTAAGTTTTTGCAAGTTTAAAACAGCAATTTTATCGTCATTTCCCATAAATCGCCGTTTCGCACGAAAGAAACATGAATTTGTCAGTTTGAATAGTTCAAAACAGCGTTTTTCTATGTTTTTGCAAGTTTAAAACAGCAATTTTATCGTCATTTCTCATAAATCGCCGTTTCGAACGAAAGAAACATGAATTTGTCAGTTTGAATAGTTCAAAACAGCGTTTTTCTATGTTTTAGCAAGTTTAAAACAGCAATTTTATCGTCATTTCTCATAAATCGCCGTTTCACACGTAAGAAACATGAATTTGTCAGTTTGAATAGTTCAAAACAGCGTTTTTCTATGTTTTTGCAAGTTTAAAACAGCAATTTTATCGTCATTCATCATAAATCGCCGTTTCGCACGAAAGAAACATGAATTTGTCAGTTTGAATAGTTCAAAACAGCGTTTTTCTATGTTTTTGCAAGTTTAAAACAGCAATTTTATCGTCATTTCTCATAAATCGCCGTTTCGCACGAAAGAAACATGAATTTGTCAGTTTGAATAGTTCAAAACAGCGTTTTTCTATGTTTTTGCAAGTTTAAAACAGCAATTTTATCGTCATTTCTCATAAATTGCCGTTTGACACGAAAGAAACATGAATTTGTCAGTTTGAATAGTTCAAAACAGCGTTTTTCTATGTTTTTGCAAGTTTAAAACAGCAATTTTATCGTAATTTCTCATAAATCGCCGTTTCGCACGGAATAAACATGAATTTGTCAGTTTGAATAGTTGAAAACAGCGTTTTTCAATGTTTTTGCAAGTTTAATACCTCAACCCCAAACCTCAACCCCAAACCCCAAAACTCGAACCCCCAACCCCAAACCTCAAACTTTGAACCCCAAATCCCTAACCTCAAACCCCAACCTCAACCCCAAACCTCAACCCCAAACCTCAACCCCAAACCTCAACCTCAAACCTCAACCCCAAACCTCAACCCCAAACCTCAACCCCAAACCTCAACCCCAAACCTCAACCCCAAACCTCAACCCCAAACCTCAACCCCAAACCTCAACCCCAAACCTCAACCCCAAACCTCAACCCCAAACCTCAACCCCAAACCTCAACCCTAAACCTCAACCCCAAACCTCAACCCCAAACCTCAAAACTCGAACCCCCCACCCCAAACCTCAAACCCCAAACCTCAACCCCAAACCTCAAACCTCGAACCCCAAACCTCTAACCTCGGACCCCAAACCCCAAACCTCAAACACCGAACCCCAACCCCAAACCTCAAACCGCGAACCCCAAACCTCAAACACCGAACCCCAAACCCAAACCTCAAACCGCGAACCCCAAACCTCAAACCCCAAACCTCAACCCCAAACATCAAACCTCGAACCCCAAACCACAAAACTGAATTTGTCAGTTTGGATAGTTCAAAACCGCGTTTTCTATGTTTTTGCAAGTTTAAAACAGCAATTTAATCGTGATTTCACAAAAATCCACCGTTTCCAACGTAAGAAACATGAATTTATCAGTTCGAATAGTTGAAAACAGCGTTTTTCTATGTTTTTGCAAGTTTAAAACAGCAATTTTATTGTCATTTCTCATAAATCCCCGTTTCACACGAAAGAAACATGAATTTGTCCGTTTGAATAGTTCAAAAACGCGTTTTTCTATGTTTTTGCAAGTTTAAAACAGCAATTTTATCGTCATTTTTCATAAATCGCCGTTTCACACGAAAGGAACATGAATTTGCCAGTTTGAATAGTTTAAAACAGCGTTTTTCTATGTTTTTGCAAGTTTAAAACAGCAATTTTATCGTAATTTCTCATTAATCGCCGTTTCGCACGGAAGAAACATGAATTTGTCAGTTTGAATAGTTGAAAACAGCGTTTTTCAATGTTTTTGCAAATTTAAAACAGCAATTTTATCGTGATTTTACAAAAAACCACCGTTTCCAACGTAAGAAACATGAATTTATCAGTTTGAATAGTTGAAAACAGCGTTTTTCTATGTTTTTGCAAGTTTAAAACAGCAATTTTATCGTCATTTCTCATAAATCGCCGTTTCGCACGGAAGAAACATGAATTTGTCAGTTTGAGTAGTTCAAAACAGCGTTTTTCTATGTTTTTGCAAGTTTAAAACAGCTATTTTATCGTCATTTCTCATAAATCGCCGTTTCACACGAAAGAAACATGAATTTGTCAGTTTGAATAGTTCAAAACAGCGTTTTTCTATGTTTTTGCAAGTTTAAAACAGCAATTTTATCGTGATTTCACAAAAATCCACCGTTTTGAACGTAAGAAACATGAATTTATCAGTTTGAATAGTTGAAAACAGCGTTTTTCTATGTTTTTGCAAGTTTAAAACAGCAATTTTATCGTCATTTCTCATAAATCGCCGTTTCGCACGAAAGAAACATGAATTTGTCAGTTTGAATAGTTCAAAACAGCGTTTTTCTATGTTTTTGCAAGTTTAAAACAGCAATTTTATCGTCATTTCTCATAAATCGCCGTTTCACACGTAAGAAACATGAATTTGTCAGTTTGAATAGTTCAAAACAGCGTTTTTCTATGTTTTTGCATGTTTAAAACAGCAATTTTATCGTCATTTCTCATAAATCGCCGTTTCACACGAAAGAAACATGAATTTGTCAGTTTGAATAGTTCAAAACAGCGTTTTTCTATGTTTTTGCAAGTTTATAACAGCAATTTTATAGTAATTTCTCATAAATCGCCGTTTCGCACGGAAGAAACATGAATTTGTCAGTTTGAGTAGTTCAAAACAGCGTTTTTCTATGTTTTTGCAAGTTTAAAACAGCAATTTTATCGTCATTTCTCATAAATCGCCGTTTCACACGAAAGAAACATGAATTTGTCAGTTTGAATAGATCAAAACAGCGTTTTTCTATGTTTTTGCAAGTTTATAACAGCAATTTTAAAGTAATTTCTCATAAATCGCCGTTTCGCACGGAAGAAACATGAATTTGTCAGTTTGAGTAGTTCAAAACAGCGTTTTTCTATGTTTTTGCAAGTTTAAAACAGCAATTTTATCGTGATTTCACAAAAATCCACCGTTTCGAACGTAAGAAACATGAATTTATCAGTTTGAATAGTTGAAAACAGCGTTTTTCTAAGTTTTTGCAAGTTTAAAACAGCAATTTTATCGTCATTTCCCATAAATCGCCGTTTCGCACGAAAGAAACATGAATTTGTCAGTTTGAATAGTTCAAAACAGCGTTTTTCTATGTTTTTGCAAGTTTAAAACAGCAATTTTATCGTCATTTATCATAAATCGCCGTTTCAGACGAAAGAAACATGAATTTGTCCGTTTGAATAGTTCAAAACAGCGTTTTTCTATTTTTGCAAGTTTAAAACAGCAATTTTATCGTCATTTCTTATAAATCGCCGTTTCGCACGAAAGAAACATGAATTTGTCAGTTTGAATAGTGCAAAACAGCGTTTTTCTATGTTTTTGCAAGTTTAAAACAGCAATTTTATCGTCATTTCTCATAAATCGCCGTTTCGAACGAAAGAAACATGAATTTGTCAGTTTGAATAGTTCAAAACAGCGTTTTTCTATGTTTTAGCAAGTTTAAAACAGCAATTTTATCGTCATTTCTCATAAATCGCCGTTTCACACGTAAGAAACATGAATTTGTCAGTTTGAATAGTTCAAAACACCGTTTTTCTATGTTTTTGCAAGTTTAAAACAGCAATTTTATCGTCATTTATCATAAATCGCCGTTTCGCACGAAAGAAACATGAATTTGTCAGTTTGAATAGTTCAAAACAGCGTTTTTCTATGTTTTTGCAAGTTTAAAACAGCAATTTTATCGTCATTTCTCATAAATCGCCGTTTCGCACGGAATAAACATGAATTTGTCAGTTTGAATAGTTGAAAACAGCGTTTTTCAATGTTTTTGCAAGTTTAATACCTCAACCCCAAACCTCAACCCCAAACCCCAAAACTCGAACCCCCAACCCCAAACCTCAAACCCCAAACCTCAAACTTCGAACCCCAAATCCCTAACCTCAAACCCCAACCTCAACCCCAAACCTCAACCCCAAACCTCAACCCCAAACCTCAACCTCAAACCTCAACCCCAAACCTCAACCCCAAACCTCAACCCCAAACCTCAACCCCAAACCTCAACCCCAAACCTCAACCCCAAACCTCAACCCCAAACCTCAACCCCTAACCTCAACCCCAAACCTCAACCCCAAACCTCAACCCCAAACCTCAACCCTAAACCTCAACCCCAAACCTCAACCCCAAACCTCAAAACTCGAACCCCCAACCCCAAACCTCAAACCCCAAACCTCAACCCCAAACCTCAAACCTCGAACCCCAAACCTCTAACCTCGGACCCCAAACCCCAAACCTCAAACACCGAACCCCAACCCCAAACCTCAAACCGCGAACCCCAAACCTCAAACACCGAACCCCAAACCCAAACCTCAAACCGCGAACCCCAAACCTCAAACCCCAAACCTCAACCCCAAACATCAAACCTCGAACCCCAAACCACAAAACTGAATTTGTCAGTTTGGATAGTTCAAAACCGCGTTTTCTATGTTTTTGCAAGTTTAAAAATCCACCGTTTCCAACGTAAGAAACATGAATTTATCAGTTCGAATAGTTGAAAACAGCGTTTTTCTATGTTTTTGCAAGTTTAAAACAGCAATTTTATTGTCATTTCTCATAAATCCCCGTTTCACACGAAAGAAACATGAATTTGTCCGTTTGAATAGTTCAAAAACGCGTTTTTCTATGTTTTTGCAAGTTTAAAACAGCAATTTTATCGTCATTTTTCATAAATCGCCGTTTCACACGAAAGGAACATGAATTTGCCAGTTTGAATAGTTTAAAACAGCGTTTTTCTATGTTTTTGCAAGTTTAAAACAGCAATTTTATCGTAGTTTCTCATTAATCGCCGTTTCGCACGGAAGAAACATGAATTTGTCAGTTTGAATAGTTGAAAACAGCGTTTTTCAATGTTTTTGCAAGTTTAAAACAGCAATTTTATCGTGATTTTACAAAAATCCACCGTTTCCAACGTAAGAAACATGAATTTATCAGTTTGAATAGTTGAAAACAGCGTTTTTCTATGTTTTTGCAAGTTTAAAACAGCAATTTTATCGTCATTTCTCATAAATCGCCGTTTCGCACGGAAGAAACATGAATTTGTCAGTTTGAGTAGTTCAAAACAGCGTTTTTCTATGTTTTTGCAAGTTTAAAACAGCTATTTTATCGTCATTTCTCATAAATCGCCGTTTCACACGAAAGAAACATGAATTTGTCAGTTTGAATAGTTCAAAACAGCGTTTTTCTATGTTTTTGCAAGTTTAAAACAGCAATTTTATCGTAATTTCTCATAAATCGCCGTTTCGCACGGAAGAAACATGATTTTGTCAGTTTGAATAGTTGAAAACAGCGTTTTTCAATGTTTTTGCAAGTTTAAAACAGCAATTTTATCGTGATTTCACTAAAATCCACCGTTTGGAACGTAAGAAACATGAATTTATCAGTTTGAATAGTTGAAAACAGCGTTTTTCTATGTTTTTGCAAGTTTAAAACAGCAATTTTATCGTCATTTCCCATAAATCGCCGTTTCGCACGAAAGAAACATGAATTTGTCAGTTTGAATAGTTCAAAACAGCGTTTTTCTATGTTTTTGCAAGTTTAAAACAGCAATTTTATCGTCATTTATCATAAATCGCCGTTTCAGACGAAAGAAACATGAATTTGTCCGTTTGAATAGTTCAAAACAGCGTTTTTCTATTTTTGCAAGTTTAAAACAGCAATTTTATCGTCATTTCTTATAAATCGCCGTTTCGCACGAAAGAAACATGAATTTGTCAGTTTGAATAGTGCAAAACAGCGTTTTTCTATGTTTTTGCAAGTTTAAAACAGCAATTTTATCGTCATTTCTCATAAATCGCCGTTTCGAACGAAAGAAACATGAATTTGTCAGTTTGAATAGTTCAAAACAGCGTTTTTCTATGTTTTAGCAAGTTTAAAACAGCAATTTTATCGTCATTTCTCATAAATCGCCGTTTCACACGTAAGAAACATGAATTTGTCAGTTTGAATAGTTCAAAACACCGTTTTTCTATGTTTTTGCAAGTTTAAAACAGCAATTTTATCGTCATTTATCATAAATCGCCGTTTCGCACGAAAGAAACATGAATTTGTCAGTTTGAATAGTTCAAAACAGCGTTTTTCTATGTTTTTGCAAGTTTAAAACAGCAATTTTATCGTCATTTCTCATAAATCGCCGTTTCGCACGAAAGAAACATGAATTTGTCAGTTTGAATAGTTCAAAACAGCGTTTTTCTATGTTTTTGCAAGTTTAAAACAGCAATTTTATCGTCATTTCTCATAAATTGCCGTTTGACACGAAAGAAACATGAATTTGTCAGTTTGAATAGTTCAAAACAGCGTTTTTCTATGTTTTTGCAAGTTTAAAACAGCAATTTTATCGTAATTTCTCATAAATCGCCGTTTTGCACGGAATAAACATGAATTTGTCAGTTTGAATAGTTGAAAACAGCGTTTTTCAATGTTTTTGCAAGTTTAATACCTCAACCCCAAACCTCAACCCCAAACCCCAAAACTCGAACCCCCAACCCCAAACCTCAAACCCCAAACCTCAAACTTCGAACCCCAAATCCCTAACCTCAAACCCCAACCTCAACCCCAAACCTCAACCCCAAACCTCAACCCCAAACCTCAACCTCAAACCTCAACCCCAAACCTCAACCCCAAACCTCAACACCAAACCTCAACCCCAAACCTCAACCCCAAACCTCAACCCCAAACCTCAACCCCAAACCTCAACCCCTAACCTCAACCCCAAACCTCAACCCCAAACCTCAACCCCAAACCTCAACCCTAAACCTCAACCCCAAACCTCAACCCCAAACCTCAAAACTCGAACCCCCAACCCCAAACCTCAAACCCCAAACCTCAACCCCAAACCTCAAACCTCGAACCCCAAACCTCTAACCTCGGACCCCAAACCCCAAACCTCAAACACCGAACCCCAACCCCAAACCTCAAACCGCGAACCCCAAACCTCAAACACCGAACCCCAAACCCAAACCTCAAACCGCGAACCCCAAACCTCAAACCCCAAACCTCAACCCCAAACATCAAACCTCGAACCCCAAACCACAAAACTGAATTTGTCAGTTTGGATAGTTCAAAACCGCGTTTTCTATGTTTTTGCAAGTTTAAAAATCCACCGTTTCCAACGTAAGAAACATGAATTTATCAGTTCGAATAGTTGAAAACAGCGTTTTTCTATGTTTTTGCAAGTTTAAAACAGCAATTTTATTGTCATTTCTCATAAATCCCCGTTTCACACGAAAGAAACATGAATTTGTCCGTTTGAATAGTTCAAAAACGCGTTTTTCTATGTTTTTGCAAGTTTAAAACAGCAATTTTATCGTCATTTTTCATAAATCGCCGTTTCACACGAAAGGAACATGAATTTGCCAGTTTGAATAGTTTAAAACAGCGTTTTTCTATGTTTTTGCAAGTTTAAAACAGCAATTTTATCGTAGTTTCTCATTAATCGCCGTTTCGCACGGAAGAAACATGAATTTGTCAGTTTGAATAGTTGAAAACAGCGTTTTTCAATGTTTTTGCAAGTTTAAAACAGCAATTTTATCGTGATTTTACAAAAATCCACCGTTTCCAACGTAAGAAACATGAATTTATCAGTTTGAATAGTTGAAAACAGCGTTTTTCTATGTTTTTGCAAGTTTAAAACAGCAATTTTATCGTCATTTCTCATAAATCGCCGTTTCGCACGGAAGAAACATGAATTTGTCAGTTTGAGTAGTTCAAAACAGCGTTTTTCTATGTTTTTGCAAGTTTAAAACAGCTATTTTATCGTCATTTCTCATAAATCGCCGTTTCACACGAAAGAAACATGAATTTGTCAGTTTGAATAGTTCAAAACAGCGTTTTTCTATGTTTTTGCAAGTTTAAAACAGCAATTTTATCGTAATTTCTCATAAATCGCCGTTTCGCACGGAAGAAACATGATTTTGTCAGTTTGAATAGTTGAAAACAGCGTTTTTCAATGTTTTTGCAAGTTTAAAACAGCAATTTTATCGTGATTTCACTAAAATCCACCGTTTGGAACGTAAGAAACATGAATTTATCAGTTTGAATAGTTGAAAACAGCGTTTTTCTATGTTTTTGCAAGTTTAAAACAGCAATTTTATCGTCATTTCTCATAAATCGCCGTTTCGCACGAAAGAATCATGAATTTGTCAGTTTGAATAGTTCAAAACAGCGTTTTTCTATGTTTTTGCAAGTTTAAAACAGCAATTTTATCGTCATTTCTCATAAATCGCCGTTTCAAACGAAAGAAACATGAATTTGTCAGTTTGAATAGTTCAAAACAGCGTTTTTCTATGTTTTTGCAAGTTTAAACAGCAATTTTATCGTCATTTATCATAAATCGCCGTTTCGCACGAAAGAAACATGAATTTGTCAGTTTGAGTAGTTCAAAACAGCGTTTTTCTATGTTTTTGCAAGTTTAAAACAGCAATTTTATCGTCATTTCTCATAAATCGCCGTTTCACACGAAAGAAACATGAATTTGTCAGTTTGAATAGATCAAAACAGCGTTTTTCTATGTTTTTGCAAGTTTAAAACAGTAATTTTATCGTCATTTCTCATAAGTCGCCGTTTCACACGAAAGAAACATGAATTTGTCAGTTTGAATAGTTAAAAACAGCGTTTTTCTTTGTTTTTGCAAGTTTATAACAGCAATTTTATAGTAATTTCTCATAAATCGCCGTTTCGCACGGAAGAAACATGAATTTGTCAGTTTGAGTAGTTCAAAACAGCGTTTTTCTATGTTTTTGCAAGTTTAAAACAGCAATTTTATCGTCATTTCTCATAAATCGCCGTTTCACACGAAAGAAACATGAATTAGTCAGTTTGAATAGTTCAAAACAGCGTTTTTCTATGTTTTTGCAAGTTTAAAACAGCAATTTTATCGTGATTTCACAAAAATCCACCGTTTCGAACGTAAGAAACATGAATTTATCAGTTTGAATAGATCAAAACAGCGTTTTTCTATGTTTTTGCAAGTTTAAAACAGCAATTTTATCGTCATTTCTCATAAATCGCCGTTTCACACGGAAGAATCATGAATTTGTCAGTTTAAATAGCTCAAAACAGCGTTTTTCTATGTTTTTGCAAGTTTAAAACAGCAATTTTATCGTCATTTCTCATAAATCGCCGTTTTAAACGAAAGAAACATGAATTTGTCAGTTTGAATAGGCAAAACAGCGTTTAACCTATGTTTTTGCAAGTTTAAAACAGCAATTTTATCGTCATTTCTCATAAATCGCCGTTTCGCACTAAAGAAACATGAATTTGTCAGTTTGAATAGTTCAAAACAGCGTTTTTCTATGTTTTTGCAAGTTTAAAACAGCAATTTTATCGTCATTTCTCATAAATCGCCGTTTCACACAAAAGAAACATGAATTTGTCCGTTTGAATAGTTCAAAACAGCCTTTTTCTATGTTTTTGCAAGTTTAAAACAGCAATTTTATCGTCATTTCTCATAAATCGCCGTTTCACACGAAAGAAACATGAATTTGCCAGTTTGAATAGTTCAAAACAGCGTTTTTCTATGTTTTTGCAAGTTTAAAACAGCAATTTTATCGTAATTTCTCATAAATCGCCGTTTCGCACGGAAGAAACATGAATTTGTCAGTTTGAATAGTTGAAAACAGCGTTTTTCAATGTTTTTGCAAGTTTAAAACAGCAATTTTATCGTGATTTCACAAAAATCCACCGTTTCCAACGTAAGAAACATGAATTTATCAGTTTGAATAGATCAAAACAGCGTTTTTCTATGTTTTTGCAAGTTTATAACAGCAATTTTAAAGTAATTTCTCATAAATCGCCGTTTCGCACGGAAGAAACATGAATTTGTCAGTTTGAGTAGTTCAAAACAGCGTTTTTCTATGTTTTTGCAAGTTTAAAACAGCAATTTTATCGTGATTTCACAAAAATCCACCGTTTCGAACGTAAGAAACATGAATTTATCAGTTTGAATAGTTGAAAACAGCGTTTTTCTAAGTTTTTGCAAGTTTAAAACAGCAATTTTATCGTCATTTCCCATAAATCGCCGTTTCGCACGAAAGAAACATGAATTTGTCAGTTTGAATAGTTCAAAACAGCGTTTTTCTATGTTTTTGCAAGTTTAAAACAGCAATTTTATCGTCATTTCTCATAAATCGCCGTTTCAGACGAAAGAAACATGAATTTGTCCGTTTGAATAGTTCAAAACAGCGTTTTTCTATTTTTGCAAGTTTAAAACAGCAATTTTATCGTCATTTCTTATAAATCGCCGTTTCGCACGAAAGAAACATGAATTTGTCAGTTTGAATAGTGCAAAACAGCGTTTTTCTATGTTTTTGCAAGTTTAAAACAGCAATTTTATCGTCATTTCTCATAAATCGCCGTTTCGAACGAAAGAAACATGAATTTGTCAGTTTGAATAGTTCAAAACAGCGTTTTTCTATGTTTTAGCAAGTTTAAAACAGCAATTTTATCGTCATTTCTCATAAATCGCCGTTTCACACGTAAGAAACATGAATTTGTCAGTTTGAATAGTTCAAAACACCGTTTTTCTATGTTTTTGCAAGTTTAAAACAGCAATTTTATCGTCATTTATCATAAATCGCCGTTTCGCACGAAAGAAACATGAATTTGTCAGTTTGAATAGTTCAAAACAGCGTTTTTCTATGTTTTTGCAAGTTTAAAACAGCAATTTTATCGTCATTTCTCATAAATCGCCGTTTCGCACGAAAGAAACATGAATTTGTCAGTTTGAATAGTTCAAAACAGCGTTTTTCTATGTTTTTGCAAGTTTAAAACAGCAATTTTATCGTCATTTCTCATAAATTGCCGTTTGACACGAAAGAAACATGAATTTGTCAGTTTGAGTAGTTCAAAACAGCGTTTTTCTATGTTTTTGCAAGTTTAAAACAGCAATTTTATCGTAATTTCTCATAAATCGCCGTTTTGCACGGAATAAACATGAATTTGTCAGTTTGAATAGTTGAAAACAGCGTTTTTCAATGTTTTTGCAAGTTTAATACCTCAACCCCAAACCTCAACCCCAAACCCCAAAACTCGAACCCCCAACCCCAAACCTCAAACCCAAACCTCAAACTTCGAACCCCAAATCCCTAACCTCAAACCCCAACCTCAACCCCAAACCTCAACCCCAAACCTCAACCCCAAACCTCAACCTCAAACCTCAACCCCAAACCTCAACCCCAAACCTCAACCCCAAACCTCAACCCCAAACCTCAACCCCAAACCTCAACCCCAAACCTCAACCCCAAACCTCAACCCCTAACCTCAACCCCAAACCTCAACCCCAAACCTCAACCCCAAACCTCAACCCTAAACCTCAACCCCAAACCTCAACCCCAAACCTCAAAACTCGAATTCCCAACCCCAAACCTCAAACCCCAAACCTCAACCCCAAACCTCAAACCTCGAACCCCAAACCTCTAACCTCGGACCCCAAACCCCAAACCTCAAACACCGAACCCCAACCCCAAACCTCAAACCGCGAACCCCAAACCTCAAACACCGAACCCCAAACCCAAACCTCAAACCGCGAACCCCAAACCTCAAACCCCAAACCTCAACCCCAAACATCAAACCTCGAACCCCAAACACAAAACTGAATTTGTCAGTTTGGATAGTTCAAAACCGCGTTTTCTATGTTTTTGCAAGTTTAAAAATCCACCGTTTCCAACGTAAGAAACATGAATTTATCAGTTCGAATAGTTGAAAACAGCGTTTTTCTATGTTTTTGCAAGTTTAAAACAGCAATTTTATTGTCATTTCTCATAAATCCCCGTTTCACACGAAAGAAACATGAATTTGTCCGTTTGAATAGTTCAAAAACGCGTTTTTCTATGTTTTTGCAAGTTTAAAACAGCAATTTTATCGTCATTTTTCATAAATCGCCGTTTCACACGAAAGGAACATGAATTTGCCAGTTTGAATAGTTTAAAACAGCGTTTTTCTATGTTTTTGCAAGTTTAAAACAGCAATTTTATCGTAGTTTCTCATTAATCGCCGTTTCGCACGGAAGAAACATGAATTTGTCAGTTTGAATAGTTGAAAACAGCGTTTTTCAATGTTTTTGCAAGTTTAAAACAGCAATTTTATCGTGATTTTACAAAAATCCACCGTTTCCAACGTAAGAAACATGAATTTATCAGTTTGAATAGTTGAAAACAGCGTTTTTCTATGTTTTTGCAAGTTTAAAACAGCAATTTTATCGTCATTTCTCATAAATCGCCGTTTCGCACGGAAGAAACATGAATTTGTCAGTTTGAGTAGTTCAAAACAGCGTTTTTCTATGTTTTTGCAAGTTTAAAACAGCTATTTTATCGTCATTTCTCATAAATCGCCGTTTCACACGAAAGAAACATGAATTTGTCAGTTTGAATAGTTCAAAACAGCGTTTTTCTATGTTTTTGCAAGTTTAAAACAGCAATTTTATCGTAATTTCTCATAAATCGCCGTTTCGCACGGAAGAAACATGATTTTGTCAGTTTGAATAGTTGAAAACAGCGTTTTTCAATGTTTTTGCAAGTTTAAAACAGCAATTTTATCGTGATTTCACTAAAATCCACCGTTTGGAACGTAAGAAACATGAATTTATCAGTTTGAATAGTTGAAAACAGCGTTTTTCTATGTTTTGCAAGTTTAAAACAGCAATTTTATCGTCATTTCTCATAAATCGCCGTTTCACACGAAAGAAACATGAATTTATCAGTTTGAATAGTTCAAAACAGCGTTTTTCTATGTTTTTGCAAGTTTATAACAGCAATTTTATAGTAATTTCTCATAAATCGCCGTTTCGCACGGAAGAAACATGAATTTGTCAGTTTGAGTAGTTCAAAACAGCGTTTTTCTATGTTTTTGCAAGTTTAAAACAGCAATTTTATCGTCATTTTTAATAAATCGCCGTTTCACATGAAATAAACGTGAATTTGTCAGTTTGAATAGTTCAAAACAGCGTTTTTCTATGTTTTTGCAAGTTTATAACAGCAATTTTATAGTAATTTCTCATAAATCGCCGTTTCGCACGGAAGAAACATGAATTTGTCAGTTTGAGTAGTTTAAAACAGCGTTTTTCTATGTTTTTGCAAGCTTAAAACAGCAATTTTATCGTCATTTCTCATAAATCGCCGTTTCACACGAAAGAATCATGAATTTGTCAGTTTAAATAGCTCAAAACAGCGTTTTTCTATGTTTTTGCAAGTTTAAAACAGCAATTTTATTGTCATTTCTCATAAATCGCCGTTTCAAACGAAAGAAACATGAATTTGTCAGTTTGAATAGGCAAAACAGCGTTTAACCTATGTTTTTGCAAGTTTAAAACAACAATTTTATCGTCATTTCTCATAAATCGCCGTTTCGCACTAAAGAAACATGAATTTGTCAGTTTGAATAGTTCAAAACAGCGTTTTTTTATGTTTTTGCAAGTTTAAAACAGCAATTTTATCGTCATTTCTCATAAATCGCCGTTTCACACGAAAGAACATTAAATTTGTCAGTTTGAATAGTTCAAAACAGCCTTTTTCTATGTTTTTGCAAGTTTAAAACAGCAATTTTATCGTCATTTCTCATAAATCGCCGTTTCACACGAAAGAAACATGAATTTGCCAGTTTGAATAGTTCAAAACAGCGTTTTTCTATGTTTTTGCAAGTTTAAAACAGCAATTTTATCGTAATTTCTCATAAATCGCCGTTTCGCACGGAAGAAACATGAATTTGTCAGTTTGAATAGTTGAAAACAGCGTTTTTCAATGTTTTTGCAAGTTTAAAACAGCAATTTTATCGTGATTTCACAAAAATCCACCGTTTCCAACGTAAGAAACATGAATTTATCAGTTTGAATAGTTCAAAACAGCGTTTTTCTATGTTTTTGCAAGTTTAAAACAGCAATTTTATCGTGATTTCACAAAAATCCACCGTTTCGAACGTAAGAAACATGAATTTATTAGTTTGAATAGTTGAAAACAGCGTTTTTCTAAGTTTTTGCAAGTTTAAAACAGCAATTTTATCGTCATTTCTCATAAATCGCCGTTTCGCACGAAAGAAACATGAATTTGTCAGTTTGAATAGTTCAAAACAGCGTTTTTCTATGTTTTTGCAAGTTTAAAACAGCAATTTTAACGTCATTTCTCATAAATCGCCGTTTCACACGAAAGAAACATGAATTTGTCAGTTTGAATAGTTCAAAACAGCGTTTTTCTATGTTTTTGCAAGTTTAAACAGCAATTTTATCGTCATTCATCATAAATCGCCGTTTCGCACGAAAGAAACATGAATTTGTCAGTTTGAGTAGTTCAAAACAGCGTTTTTCTATGTTTTTGCAAGTTTAAAACAGCAATTTTATCGTCATTTCTCATAAATCGCCGTTTCACACGAGAGAAACATGAATTTGTCAGTTTGAATAGATCAAAACAGCGTTTTTCTATGTTTTTGCAAGTTTAAAACAGCAATTTTATCGTCATTTCTCATAAATCGCCGTTTCACACGAAAGAAACATGAATTTGTCAGTTTGAATAGTTCAAAACAGCGTTTTTCTATGTTTTTGCAAGTTTATAACAGCAATTTTATAGTAATTTCTCATAAATCGCCGTTTCGCACAGAAGAAACATGAATTTGTCAGTTTGAGTAGTTCAAAACAGCGTTTTTCTATGTTTTTGCAAGTTTAAAACAGCAATTTTATCGTCATTTCTCATAAATCGCCGTTTCACACGAAAGAAACATGAATTTGTCAGTTTGAATAGTTCAAAACAGCGTTTTTCTATGTTTTTGCAAGTTTAAAACAGCAATTTTATCGTAATTTCACAAAAATCCACCGTTTCGAACGTAAGAAACATGAATTTATCAGTTTGAATAGATCAAAACAGCGTTTTTCTATGTTTTTGCAAGTTTAAAACAGCAATTTATCGTCATTTCTCATAAATCGCCGTTTCACACGAAAGAAACATGAATTTGTCAGTTTGAATAGTTCAAAACAGCGTTTTTCTATGTTTTTGCAAGTTTATAACAGCAATTTTATAGTAATTTCTCATAAATCGCCGTTTCGCACGGAAGAAACATGAATTTGTCAGTTTGAGTAGTTCAAAACAGCGTTTTTTCTATGTTTTTGCAAGCTTAAAACAGCAATTTTATCGTCATTTCTCATAAATCGCCGTTTCACACGAAAAAATCATGAATTTGTCAGTTTGAATAGCTCAAAACAGCGTTTTTCTATGTTTTTGCAAGTTTAAAACAGCAATTTTATCGTCATTTCTCATAAATCGCCGTTTCAAACGAAAGAAACATGAATTTGTCAGTTTGAATAGGCAAAACAGCGTTTAACCTAAGTTTTTGCAAGTTTAAAACAGCAATTTTATCGTCATTTCTCATAAATCGCCGTTTCGCACTAAAGAAACATGAATTTGTCAGTTTGAATAGTTCAAAACAGCGTTTTTCTATGTTTTTGCAAGTTTAAAATAGCAATTTTATCGTCATTTCTCATAAATCGCCGTTTCACACGAAAGAAACATGAATTTGTCCGTTTGAATATTTCAAAACAGCCTTTTTCTATGTTTTTGCATGTTTAAAACAGCAATTTTATCGTCATTTCTCATAAATCGCCGTTTCACACGAAAGAAACATGAATTTGCCAGTTTGAATAGTTCAAAACAGCGTTTTTCTATGTTTTTGCAAGTTTAAAACAGCAATTTTATCGTAATTTCTCATAAATCGCCGTTTCGCACGGAAGAAACATGAATTTGTCAGTTTGAATAGTTGAAAACAGCGTTTTTCAATGTTTTTGCAAGTTTAAAACAGCAATTTTATCGTGATTTCACAAAAATCCACCGTTTTCAACGTAAGAAACATGAATTTATCAGTTTGAATAGTTCAAAACAGCGTTTTTCTATGTTTTTGCAAGTTTAAAACAGCAATTTTATCGTGATTTCACAAAAATCCACCGTTTCGAACGTAAGAAACATGAATTTATTAGTTTGAATAGTTGAAAACAGCGTTTTTCTATGTTTTTGCAAGTTTAAAACAGCAAGTTTATCGTCATTTCTCATAAATCGCCGTTTCGCACGAAAGAAACATGAATTTGTCAGGAAAGAAACATGAATTTGTCAGTTTGAATAGTTCAAAACAGCGTTTTTTCTATGTTTTTGCAAGTTTAAAACAGCAATTTTAACGTCATTTCTCATAAATCGCCGTTTCACACGAAAGAAACATGAATTTGTCAGTTTGAATAGTTCAAAACAGTGTTTTTCTATGTTTTTGCAAGTTTAAAACAGCAATTTTATCGTCATTTATCATAAATCGCCGTTTCGCACGAAAGAAACATGAATTTGTCAGTTTGAA
>CAWWDY010000311.1:0-44034 GCA_963942605.1 Poecilus cupreus
AAATCGCCGTTTCGCACGAAAGAAACATGAATTTGTCAGTTTGAATAGTTCAAAACAGCGTTTTTCTATGTTTTTGCAAGTTTTAAACAGCAGTTTTATCGTGATTTCTCAAAAATCCACCGTTTCGAACGAAAGAAACCTGAATTTATCAGTTTGAATAGTTAAAAACAGCGTTTTTCTATGTTTTTGCAAGTTTAAAACAGCAATTTTATCGTCATTTCTCATAAATCGCCGTTTCGCACGAAAGAAACATGAATTTATCAGTTTGAATAGTTGAAAACAGCGTTTTTCTATGTTTTTGCAAGTTTAAAACAGCAATTTTATCGTCATTTCTCATAAATCGCCGTTTCGCACGAAAGAAACATGAATTTATCAGTATGAATAGATGAAAAAAACAGCGTTTTTCTATGTTTTTGCAAGTTTAAAACAGCAATTTTATCGTCATTTCTCATAAATCGCCGTTTCGCACGAAAGAAATATGAATTTATCAGTTTGAATAGTTCAAAACAGGGTTTTTCTAAGTTTTTGCAAGTTTAAAACAGCAATTTTACCGTCATTTTTCATAAATCGCCGTTTCGCACGAAAGAAACATAAATTTATCAGTTTGAATAGTTGAAAACAGCGTTTTTCTATGTTTTTGCAAGTTTAAAACAATAATTTTACCGTCATTTCTCATAAATCGCCATTTCGCACGAAAGAAACATGAATTTGTCAGTTTGAATAGTTCTAAACAGCGTTTTTCTACGTTTTTGCAAGTTTAAAACAGCAGTTTTATCGTGATTTCACAAAAATCCACCGTTTCGAACGAAAGAAACATCAATTTGTCAGGTTGAATAGTTCAAAACAGCGTTTTTCTATGTTTTTGCACGTTTGAAACAGCAATTTTATCGTCATTTCTCATAAATCGCCGTTTCGCACGAAAGAAACATGAATTTGTCAGTTTTGAATAGTTCAAAACAGCGTTTTTTCTATATTTTTGCAAGATTAAAACAGCAGTTTTATCGTGATTTCACAAAAATCCACCGATTCGAATGAAAGAAACCTGAATTTATCAGTTTGAATAGTTAAAATCAGCGTTTTTCTATGTTTTTGCAAGTTTAAAACAGAAATTTTATCGTCATTTCTCATAAATCGCCGTTTCGCACGAAAGAAACATTAATTTGTCAGTTTGAATAGTTCAAAACAGCGTTTTTCTATGTTTTTGCAAGTTTAAAACAGCAATTTTATCGTCATTTCTCATAAATCGCCGTTTCGCACGAAAGAAACATGAATTTGTCAGTTTGAATAGTTCAAAACAGCGTTTTTCTATGTTTTTGCAAGTTTTAAACAGCAGTTTTATCGTGATTTCTCAAAAATCCACCGTTTCGAACGAAAGAAACCTGAATTTATCAGTTTGAATAGTTAAAAACAGCGTTTTTCTATGTTTTTGCAAGTTTAAAACAGCAATTTTATCGTCATTTCTCATAAATCGCCGTTTCGCACGAAAGAAACATGAATTTATCAGTTTGAATAGTTGAAAACAGCGTTTTTTCTATGTTTTTGCAAGTTTAAAACAGCAATTTTATCGTCATTTCTCATAAATCGCCGTTTCGCACGAAAGAAACATGAATTTATCAGTTTGAATAGATGAAAAAACAGCGTTTTTCTATGTTTTTGCAAGTTTAAAACAGCAATTTTATCGTCATTTCTCATAAATCGCCGTTTCGCACGAAAGAAATATGAATTTATCAGTTTGAATAGTTCAAAACAGGGTTTTTCTAAGTTTTTTGCAAGTTTAAAACAGCAATTTTACCGTCATTTTTCATAAATCGCCGTTTCGCACGAAAGAAACATAAATTTATCAGTTTGAATAGTTGAAAACAGCGTTTTTCTATGTTTTTGCAAGTTTAAAACAATAATTTTACCGTCATTTCTCATAAATCGCCATTTCGCACGAAAGAAACATGAATTTGTCAGTTTGAATAGTTCTAAACAGCGTTTTTTCTACGTTTTTGCAAGTTTAAAACAGCAGTTTTATCGTGATTTCACAAAAATCCACCGTTTCGAACGAAAGAAACATCAATTTATCAGTTTGAATAGTTGAAAACAGCGTTTTTCTATGTTTTTGCAAGTTTAAAACAGCAATTTTATCGTCATTTCACATAAATCGCCGTTTCGCACGGAAGAAACATGAATTTGACAGTATGAATAGTTCAAAACAGCGTTTTTCTATGTTTTTGCAAGTTTAAAACAGCAATTTTATCGTCATTTCTCATAAATCGCCGTTTCGCACGAAAGAAACATGAATTTATCAGTTTGAATAGTTGAAAACAGCGTTTTTCTATGTTTTTGCAAGTTTAAAACAGCAATTTTATCGTCCTTTCTCATAAATCGCCGTTTCGCACGAAAGAAACATGAATTTGTCAGTTTGAATAGTTCAAAACAGTGTTTTTCTATGTTTTTGCAAGTTTAAAACAGCAATTTTATCGTCATTGCTCATAAATTGCCGTTTCGCACGAAAGAAACATGAATTTATCAGTTTGAATAGTTGAAAACAGCGTTTTCTATGTTCTTGCAAGTTTAAAACAGCAATTTTATCGTCATTTCACATAAATAGCCGTTTCGCACGAAAGAAACATGAATTTGTCAGTTTGAATAGTTCAAAACAGCGTTTTTATATGTTTTTGCAAGTTTAAAACAGCAATTTTAGCGTCATTTCTCATAAATCGCCATTTCGCACGAAAGAAACATGAATTTGTCAGTTTGAATAGGTGAAAACAGCGTTTTTCTATGTTTTTGCAAGTTTAAAACAGCAATTTTATCGTCATTTCATAAATCGCCGTTTCGCATAAAAGAAACATGAATTTATCAGTTTGAATAATTGAAAACAGCATTTTTCTATGTTTTTGCAAGTTTAAAACAGCAATTTTATCGTCATTTCTCATAAATCGCCGTTTCGCACGAAAGAAACATGAATTTATCAGTATGAATAGATGAAAAAACAGCGTTTTTCTATGTTTTTGCAAGTTTAAAACAGCAATTTTATCGTCATTTCTCTAAATCGCCGTTTCGCACGAAAGAAATATGAATTTATCAGTTTGAATAGTTCAAAACAGCGTTTTTCTAAGTTTTTGCAAGTTTAAAACAGCAATTTTACCGTCATTTTTCATAAATCGCCGTTTCGCACGAAAGAAACATAAATTTATCAGTTTGAATAGTTGAAAACAGCGTTTTTCTATGTTTTTGCAAGTTTAAAACAATAATTTTACCGTCATTTCTCATAAATCGCCATTTCGCACGAAAGAAACATGAATTTGTCAGTTTGAATAGTTCTAAACAGCGTTTTTCTACGTTTTTGCAAGTTTAAAACAGCAGTTTTATCGTGATTTCACAAAAATCCACCGTTTCGAACGAAAGAAACATCAATTTATCAGTTTGAATAGTTGAAAACAGCGTTTTTCTATGTTTTTGCAAGTTTAAAACAGCAATTTTATCGTCATTTCACATAAATCGCCGTTTCGCACGGAAGAAACATGAATTTGACAGTATGAATAGTTCAAAACAGCGTTTTTCTATGTTTTTGCAAGTTTAAAACAGCAATTTTATCGTCATTTCTCATAAATCGCCGTTTCGCACGAAAGAAACATGAATTTATCAGTTTGAATAGTTGAAAACAGCGTTTTTCTATGTTTTTGCAAGTTTAAAACAGCAATTTTATCGTCCTTTCTCATAAATCGCCGTTTCGCACGAAAGAAACATGAATTTGTCAGTTTGAATAGTTCAAAACAGTGTTTTTCTATGTTTTTGCAAGTTTAAAACAGCAATTTTATCGTCATTGCTCATAAATTGCCGTTTCGCACGAAAGAAACATGAATTTATCAGTTTGAATAGTTGAAAACAGCGTTTTCTATGTTCTTGCAAGTTTAAAACAGCAATTTTATCGTCATTTCACATAAATAGCCGTTTCGCACGAAAGAAACATGAATTTGTCAGTTTGAATAGTTCAAAACAGCGTTTTTATATGTTTTTGCAAGTTTAAAACAGCAATTTTAGCGTCATTTCTCATAAATCGCCATTTCGCACGAAAGAAACATGAATTTGTCAGTTTGAATAGGTGAAAACAGCGTTTTTCTATGTTTTTGCAAGTTTAAAACAGCAATTTTATCGTCATTTCATAAATCGCCGTTTCGCATAAAAGAAACATGAATTTATCAGTTTGAATAATTGAAAACAGCATTTTTCTATGTTTTTGCAAGTTTAAAACAGCAATTTTATCGTCATTTCTCATAAATCGCCGTTTCGCACGAAAGAAACATGAATTTATCAGTATGAATAGATGAAAAAACAGCGTTTTTCTATGTTTTTGCAAGTTTAAAACAGCAATTTTATCGTCATTTCTCATAAATCGCCGTTTCGCACGAAAGAAATATGAATTTATCAGTTTGAATAGTTCAAAACAGCGTTTTTCTAAGTTTTTGCAAGTTTAAAACAGCAATTTTACCGTCATTTTTCATAAATCGCCGTTTCGCACGAAAGAAACATAAATTTATCAGTTTGAATAGTTGAAAACAGCGTTTTTCTATGTTTTTGCAAGTTTAAAACAATAATTTTACCGTCATTTCTCATAAATCGCCATTTCGCACGAAAGAAACATGAATTTGTCAGTTTGAATAGTTCTAAACAGCGTTTTTCTACGTTTTTGCAAGTTTAAAACAGCAGTTTTATCGTGATTTCACAAAAATCCACCGTTTCGAACGAAAGAAACATCAATTTATCAGTTTGAATAGTTGAAAACAGCGTTTTTCTATGTTTTTGCAAGTTTAAAACAGCAATTTTATCGTCATTTCACATAAATCGCCGTTTCGCACGGAAGAAACATGAATTTGACAGTATGAATAGTTCAAAACAGCGTTTTTCTATGTTTTTGCAAGTTTAAAACAGCAATTTTATCGTCATTTCTCATAAATCGCCGTTTCGCACGAAAGAAACATGAATTTATCAGTTTGAATAGTTGAAAACAGCGTTTTTCTATGTTTTTGCAAGTTTAAAACAGCAATTTTATCGTCATTTCTCATAAATCGCCGTTTCGCACGAAAGAAACATGAATTTGTCAGTTTGAATAGTTCAAAACAGTGTTTTTCTATGTTTTTGCAAGTTTAAAACAGCAATTTTATCGTCATTGCTCATAAATTGCCGTTTCGCACGAAAGAAACATGAATTTATCAGTTTGAATAGTTGAAAACAGCGTTTTCTATGTTCTTGCAAGTTTAAAACAGCAATTTTATCGTCATTTCACATAAATAGCCGTTTCGCACGAAAGAAACATGAATTTGTCAGTTTGAATAGTTCAAAACAGCGTTTTTATATGTTTTTGCAAGTTTAAAACAGCAATTTTAGCGTCATTTCTCATAAATCGCCATTTCGCACGAAAGAAACATGAATTTGTCAGTTTGAATAGGTGAAAACAGCGTTTTTCTATGTTTTTGCAAGTTTAAAACAGCAATTTTATCGTCATTTCATAAATCGCCGTTTCGCATAAAAGAAACATGAATTTATCAGTTTGAATAATTGAAAACAGCATTTTTCTATGTTTTTGCAAGTTTAAAACAGCAATTTTATCGTCATTTCTCATAAATCGCCGTTTCGCACGAAAGAAACAGGAATTTGTCAGGTTGAATAGTTCAAAACAGCGTTTTTCTATGTTTTTGCAAGTTTAAAACAGCAATTTTATCGTCATTTCTCATAAATCGCCGTTTCGCACGAAAGAAACCTGAATTTATCAGTTTGAATAGTTGAAAACAGCGTTTTCTATGTTCTTGCAAGTTTAAAACAGCAATTTTATCGTCATTTCACATAAATAGCCGTTTCGCACGAAAGAAACATGAATTTGTCAGTTTGAATAGTTCAAAACAGCGTTTTTCTATGTTTTTGCAAGTTTAAAACAGCAATATTAGCGTCATTTCTCATAAATCGCCATTTCGCACAAAAGAAACATGAATTTGACAGTTTGAATAGGGGAAAACAGCGTTTTTCTATGTTTTTGCAAGTTTAAAACAGCAATTTTATCGTCATTTCTCATAAAACGCCGTTTTGCACGAAAGAGACATGAATTTGTCAGTTTGAATAGCTTAAAACAGCGTTTTTCTATGTTTTTGCAAGTTTAAAACAGCAATTTTATCGTCATTTCTCATAAATCGCCGTTTCGCACGAAAGAAACATGAATTTGTCAGTTTAATAGTTGAAAACAGCGTTTTTCTATGTTTTTGCAAGTTTAAAACAGCAATTTTATCGTCATTTCTCATAAATCGCCGTTTCGCACGAAAGAAACATGAATTTATCAGTTTGAATAGTTCAAAACAGCGTTTTTCTATGTTTTTGCAAGTTTAAAACAGCAATTTTATCCATTTCTCATAAATTGCCGTTTCGCACGAAAGAAACATGAATTTATCAGTTTGAATAGTTGAAAACAGCGTATTTCTATGTTTTTGCAAGTTTAAAACAGTAATTTTACCGTCATTTCTCACAAATCGCCGTTTCGCACGAAAGAAACATGAATTTGTCAGTTTGAATAGCTTAAAACAGCGTTTTTCTATGTTTTTGCAAGTTTATAACAGCAATTTTATCGTCATTTCTCATAAATCGCCGTTTCGCACGAAAGAAACATGAATTTATCAGTTTGAATAGTTGAAAACAGCGTTTTTCTATGTTTTTGCAAGTTTAAAACAGCAATTTTATCGTCATTTTCCATAAATCGCCGTTTCGCACGAAAGAAACATGAATTTGTCAGTTTGAATAGTTCAAAACAGTGTTTTTCTATGTTTTTGCAAGTTTAAAACAGCAATTTTATCGTCATTTCTCATAAATAGCCGTTTCGCACGAATGAAACATGAATTTGTCAGTTTGAATAGTTCAAAACAGCGTTTTCTATGTTCTTGCAAGTTTAAAACAGCATTTTAAATACGTCAGTTTAGATTGTTGAAAACAGCGTATTTTGCTAGTTTAAAACAGCATTTTTATTGTGATTTCACAAAAATCCACCGTTTCGAAGGAAAGAAGCACGAATTTATCAGTTTGAATAGTTGAAAACGGCGTTTTTCTATGTTTTTGCTAGTTTAAAACAGCAATTTTATCGTCATTTCTCATAAATCGCCGTTTCGCACGAAAGAAACATGAATTTGTCAGTTTGAATAGTTGAAAACAGTTTTTCTATGTTTTTACAAGTTTAAAACAGCAATTTTATCGTCATTTCTCTTAAATCGCCGTTTCTCACGAAAGAAACATGAATTTATCAGTTTGAATAGTTGAAAACAGCGTTTTATCGTGATTTCACAAAAATACGCAGTTTCCAGCAAAAGAAATTCATCAGTTTGATTAGTTGAAAACAGCGTTTTTTATGTTTTTACAAGTTTAAAACAGCAATTTGAATCTCATAATTCGCCGTTTCGCACGAAAGAAACATTTCACCCAATCCAAACACCACAAACACCAAACCTAAAACCCCGAACCCCAATCCCCAAACTCAAACCCCAATCCTCAACCCCAAACCCCAAAACTCGAACCCCCAACCCCAAACCTCAAACCCCAAACCTCAACCCCAAACCTCAAACCTCAAACCTCGAACCCCAAACCTCAAACCTCGAACCCCAAACCACAAAACTGAATTTGTCAGTTTGGATAGTTCAAAACAGCGTTTTCTATGTTTTTGCAAGTTTAAAACAGCATTTTAAATACGTCAGTTTAGATTGTTGAAAACAGCGTTTTCTTGGTTTTGCTAGTTTAAAACAGCAATTTTATCGTCATTTCTCATAAATCGCCGTTTCGCACGAAAGAAACATGAATTTATCAGTTTGAATAGTTGAAAACAGCGTTTTATCGTGATTTCACAAAAATCCGCAGTTTCCAACAAAAGAAATTCATCAGTTTGATTAGTTGAAAACAGCGTTTTTTATGTTTTCACAAGTTTAAAACAGCAATTTGAATCTCATAATTCGCCGTTTCGCACGAAAGAAACATTTCACCCAATCCAAACACCACAAACACCAAACCTAAAACCCGGAACCCCAATTTCCAAATTCAAACCCCAACCCTCAACCCCAAACCTCAAACCTCGAACCCCAAACTTCAAACTTCGAACCCCAAATCCCTAACCTCAAACCCCAAACCTCAACCCCAAACCTCAACCCCAAACCTCAACCCCAAACCCCAAAACTCGAACCCCCAACCCCAAACCTCAAACCCTAAACCTCAAATTTCGAACCCCCACCACAAAACTGAATTTATCAGTTTGAATAGTTAAAAACAGCGTTTTTTCTATGTTTTTGCTAGTTTAAAACACCAAATTTATCGTCATTTCTCATAAATCGCCGTTTCGCACGAAAGAAACATGAATTTGTCAGTTTGAATTGTTCAAAACAGCGTTTTTCTATGTTTTTGCAAGTTTAAAACAGCAATTTTATCGTCATTTCTAATAAATCGCCGTTTCGCAGGAAAGAAACATGAATTTGTCAGTTTGAATAGTTCAAAACAGCGTTTTTCTATGGTTTTGCAAGTTTAAAACAGCAATTTTATCGTCATTTCTCATAAATCGCCGTTTCGCACGAAAGAAACCTGAATTTATCAGTTTGAATAGTTGAAAACAGCGTTTTTCTAGGTTTTTGCAAGTTTAAAACAGCAATTTTATCGTCATTTCTCATAAATCGCCGTTTCGCACGAAAGAAACATGAATTAATCAGTTTGAGTTTTTAAAAATAGCGTTTTTCTATGTTTTTGCAAGTTTAAAACAGCAATTTTAATGTCATTTCTCATAAATTGCCGTTTCGCACGAAAGAAACATGAATTTATCAGTTTGAATAGTTGAAAACAGCGTTTTTCTATGTTTTTGCAAGTTTAAAACAGCAATTTTATCGTCATTTCTCATAAATCGCCGTTTCGCACGAAAGAAACATGAATTTATCAATTTGAATAGTTGAAAACAGCGTTTTTCTATGTTTTTACAATTTAAAAAAGCAATTTTATCGTCATTTCTCATAAATCGCCGTTTCGCACAAAAGAAACATGAATTTGTCAGTTTGAATAGTTCAAAACAGCGTTTTTCTATGTTTTTGCAAGTTTAAAACAGCAATTTTATCGTCATTTCTCATAAATCGCCGTTTCGCACGAAAGAAACATGAATTTATCAGTTTGAATAGTTGAAAACAGCGTTTTTCTATGTTTTTGCAAGTTTAAAACAGCAATTTTATCGCCATTTCTCATAAATCGCCGTTTCGCACGAAAGAAACATGAATTTATCAGTTTGAATAGTTGAAAACAGCGTTTTTCTATGTTTTTGCAAGTTTAAAACAGCAATTTTATCGTCATTTCTCATAAATCGCCGTTTCGCTTGAAAGAAACATGAATTTGTCAGTTTTAATAGTTCAAAACAGCGTTTTTCTAGGTTTTTGCAAGTTTAAAACAGCAATTTTATCGTCATTTCTCATAAATTGCCGTTTCGCACGAAAGAAACATGAATTTGTCAGTTTGAATAGATCAAAACAGCGTTTTTCTATGTTTTTGCAAGTTTAAAACAGCAATTTTATCGTCATTTCTCATAAATCGCCGTTTCCCACGAAAGAAACATGAATTTATCAGTTTGAATAGTTAAAAACAGCGTTTTTCTATGTTTTTGCAAGTTTAAAACAGCAATTTTATCGTCATTTCTCATAAATCGCCTTTCGAACGAAAGAAACATGAATTTATCAGTTTTAATAGTTGAAAACAGCGTTTTTCTATGTTTTTGCAAGTTTAAAACAGCAATTTTATCGTCATTTCTCATAAAGTGCCGTTTCGCACGAAAGAAACATGAATTTGTCAGTTTGAATAGATCAAAACAGCGTTTTTCTATGTTTTTGCAAGTTTAAAACAGCAATTTTATCGTCATTTCTCATAAATCGCCGTTTCCCACGAAAGAAACATGAATTTATCAGTTTGAATAGTTAAAAACAGCGTTTTTCTATGTTTTTGCAAGTTTAAAACAGCAATTTTATCGTCATTTCTCATAAATCGCCTTTCGAACGAAAGAAACATGAATTTATCAGTTTTAATAGTTGAAAACAGCGTTTTTCTATGTTTTTGCAAGTTTAAAACAGCAATTTTATCGTCATTTCTCAGAAATCGCCGTTTCGCACGAAAGAAACATGAATTTATCAGTTTGAATAGTTGAAAACAGCGTTTTTCTATGTTTTTGCAAGTTTAAAACAGCAATTTTATCGTCATTTCTCATAAATAGCCGTTTCGCACGAATGAAACATGAATTTGTCAGTTTGAATAGTTCAAAACAGCGTTTTCTATGTTCTTGCAAGTTTAAAACAGCATTTTAAATACGTCAGTTTAGATTGTTGAAAACAGCGTATTTTGCTAGTTTAAAACAGCATTTTTATTGTGATTTCACAAAAATCCACCGTTTCGAAGGAAAGAAGCACGAATTTATCAGTTTGAATAGTTGAAAACGGCGTTTTTCTATGTTTTTGCTAGTTTAAAACAGCAATTTTATCGTCATTTCTCATAAATCGCCGTTTCGCACGAAAGAAACATGAATTTGTCAGTTTGAATAGTTGAAAACAGTTTTCCTATGTTTTTGCAAGTTTAAAACAGCAATTTTATCGTCATTTCTCTTAAATCGCCGTTTCTCACGAAAGAAACATGAATTTATCAGTTTGAATAGTTGAAAACAGCGTTTTATCGTGATTTCACAAAAATACGCAGTTTCCAGCAAAAGAAATTCATCAGTTTGATTAGTTGAAAACAGCGTTTTTTATGTTTTTACAAGTTTAAAACAGCAATTTGAATCTCATAATTCGCCGTTTCGCACGAAAGAAACATTTCACCCAATCCAAACACCACAAACACCAAACCTAAAACCCCGAACCCCAATCCCCAAACTCAAACCCCAATCCTCAACCCCAAACCCCAAAACTCGAACCCCCAACCCCAAACCTCAAACCCCAAACCTCAACCCCAAACCTCAAACCTCAAACCTCGAACCCCAAACCTCAAACCTCGAACCTCAAACCCCAAACCTCAAACACCGGACCCCAACTCCAAACCTCAAACCGCGAACCCCAAACCTCAAACCCCAAACCTCAACCCCAAACCTCAAACCTCGAACCCCAAACCACAAAACTGAATTTGTCAGTTTGGATAGTTCAAAACAGCGTTTTCTATGTTTTTGCAAGTTTAAAACAGCATTTTAAATACGTCAGTTTAGATTGTTGAAAACAGCGTTTTCTTGGTTTTGCTAGTTTAAAACAGCAATTTTATCGTCATTTCTCATAAATCGCCGTTTCGCACGAAAGAAACATGAATTTATCAGTTTGAATAGTTGAAAACAGCGTTTTATCGTGATTTCACAAAAATCCGCAGTTTCCAACAAAAGAAATTCATCAGTTTGATTAGTTGAAAACAGCGTTTTTTATGTTTTCACAAGTTTAAAACAGCAATTTGAATCTCATAATTCGCCGTTTCGCACGAAAGAAACATTTCACCCAATCCAAACACCACAAACACCAAACCTAAAACCCGGAACCCCAATTTCCAAATTCAAACCCCAACCCTCAACCCCAAACCTCAAACCTCGAACCCCAAACTTCAAACTTCGAACCCCAAATCCCTAATCTCAAACCCCAAACCTCAACCCCAAACCTCAACCCCAAACCTCAACCCCAAACCCCAAAACTCGAACCCCCAACCCCAAACCTCAAACCCTAAACTTCAAATTTCGAACCCCAAACCACAAAACTGAATTTATCAGTTTGAATAGTTAAAAACAGCGTTTTTCTATGTTTTTGCAAGTTTAAAACACCAAATTTATCGTCATTTCTCATAAATCGCCGTTTCGCACGAAAGAAACATGAATTTGTCAGTTTGAATTGTTCAAAACAGCGTTTTTCTATGTTTTTGCAAGTTTAAAACAGCAATTTTATCGTCATTTCTCATAAATCGCCGTTTCGCAGGAAAGAAACATGAATTTGTCAGTTTGAATAGTTCAAAACAGCGTTTTTCTATGGTTTTGCAAGTTTAAAACAGCAATTTTATCGTCATTTCTCATAAATCGCCGTTTCGCACGAAAGAAACCTGAATTTATCAGTTTGAATAGTTGAAAACAGCGTTTTTCTAGGTTTTTGCAAGTTTAAAACAGCAATTTTATCGTCATTTCTCATAAATCGCCGTTTCGCACGAAAGAAACATGAATTAATCAGTTTGAGTTTTTAAAAATAGCGTTTTTCTATGTTTTTGCAAGTTTAAAACAGCAATTTTAATGTCATTTCTCATAAATCGCCGTTTCGCACGAAAGAAACATGAATTTATCAGTTTGAATAGTTGAAAACAGCGTTTTTCTATGTTATTGCAAGTTTAAAACAGCAATTTTATCGTCATTTCTCATAAATCGCCGTTTCGCACGAAAGAAACATGAATTTATCAATTTGAATAGTTGAAAACAGCGTTTTTCTATGTTTTTACATGTTTAAAAAAGCAATTTTATTGTCATTTCTCATAAATCGCCGTTTCGCACAAAAGAAACATGAATTTGTCAGTTTGAATAGTTCAAAACAGCGTTTTTCTATGTTTTTGCAAGTTTAAAACAGCAATTTTATCGTCATTTCTCATAAATCGCCGTTTCGCACGAAAGAAACATGAATTTATCAGTTTGAATAGTTGAAAACAGCGTTTTTCTATGTTTTTGCAAGTTTAAAACAGCAATTTTATCGCCATTTCTCATAAATCGCCGTTTCGCACGAAAGAAACATGAATTTATCAGTTTGAATAGTTGAAAACAGCGTTTTTCTATGTTTTTGCAAGTTTAAAACAGCAATTTTATCGTCATTTCTCATAAATCGCCGTTTCGCACGAAAGAAACATGAATTTGTCAGTTTTAATAGTTCAAAACAGCGTTTTTCTAGGTTTTTGCAAATTTAAAACAGCAATTTTATCGTCATTTCTCATAAATCGCCGTTTCGCACGAAAGAAACATGAATTTGTCAGTTTGAATAGATCAAAACAGCGTTTTTCTATGTTTTTGCAAGTTTAAAACAGCAATTTTATCGTCATTTCTCATAAATCGCCGTTTCCCACGAAAGAAACATGAATTTATCAGTTTGAATAGTTAAAAACAGCGTTTTTCTATGTTTTTGCAAGTTTAAAACAGCAATTTTATCGTCATTTCTCATAAATCGCCTTTCGAACGAAAGAAACATGAATTTATCAGTTTTAATAGTTGAAAACAGCGTTTTTCTATGTTTTTGCAAGTTTAAAACAGCAATTTTATCGTCATTTCTCAGAAATCGCCGTTTCGCACGAAAGAAACATGAATTTATCAGTTTGAATAGTTTAAAACAGCGTTTTTCTATGTTTTTGCAAGTTTAATACAGCAGTTTTATCGTGATTTCACAAAAATCCACCATTTCGAACGAAAGAAACATGAATTTATCAGTTTGAATAGTTGAAAACAGCGTTTTTCTATGTTTTTGCAAGTTTAAAACAGCAATTTTATCGTCATTTCTCATAAATCGCCGTTTCGCACGAAAGAAACATGAATTTATCAGTTTGAATAGTTGAAAACAGCGTTTTTCTATGTTTTTGCAAGTTTAAAACAGTAATTTTATCGTCATTTCTCATAAATCGCCGTTTCGCACGAAAGAAACATGAATTTGTCAGTTTTAATAGTTCAAAACAGCGTTTTTCTAGGTTTTTGCAAATTTAAAACAGCAATTTTATCGTCATTTCTCATAAATCGCCGTTTCGCACGAAAGAAACATGAATTTGTCAGTTTGAATAGATCAAAACAGCGTTTTTCTATGTTTTTGCAAGTTTAAAACAGCAATTTTATCGTCATTTCTCATAAATCGCCGTTTCCCACGAAAGAAACATGAATTTATCAGTTTGAATAGTTAAAAACAGCGTTTTTCTATGTTTTTGCAAGTTTAAAACAGCAATTTTATCGTCATTTCTCATAAATCGCCTTTCGAACGAAAGAAACATGAATTTATCAGTTTTAATAGTTGAAAACAGCGTTTTTCTATGTTTTTGCAAGTTTAAAACAGCTATTTTATCGTCATTTCTCAGAAATCGCCGTTTCGCACGAAAGAAACATGAATTTATCAGTTTGAATAGTTTAAAACAGCGTTTTTCTATGTTTTTGCAAGTTTAATACAGCAGTTTTATAGTGATTTCACAAAAATCCACCATTTCGAACGAAAGAAACATGAATTTATCAGTTTGAATAGTTGAAAACAGCGTTTTTCTATGTTTTTGCAAGTTTAAAACAGCAATTTTATCGTCATTTCTCAGAAATCGCCGTTTCGCACGAAAGAAACATGAATTTATCAGTTTGAATAGTTTAAAACAGCGTTTTTCTATGTTTTTGCAAGTTTAAAACAGCAATTTTATCGTCATTTCTCATAAATCGCCGTTTCGCACGAAAGAAACCTGAATTTATCAGTTTGAATAGTTGAAAACAGCGTTTTTCTATGTTTTTGCAAGTTTAAAACAGCAGTTTTATCGTGATTTCACAAAAATTTACCGTTTCGCACGAAAGAAACCTGAATTTATCAGTTTGAATAGTTAAAAACAGCGTTTTTCTATGTTTTTGCAAGTTTAAAACAGCAGTTTTATCGTGACTTCACAAAAATCCACCGTTTCGAACGAAAGAAACCTGAATTTATCAGTTTGAATAGTTAAAAACAGCGTTTTTCTATGTTTTTGCAAGTTTAAAACAGCAATTTTATCGTCATTTCTCATAAATCGCCGTTTCGCACGAAAGAAACATGAATTTATCAGTTTGAATAGTTGAAAACAGCGTTTTTCTATGTTTTTGCAAGTTTAAAACAGCAATTTTATCGTCATTTCTCATAAATCGCCGTTTCGCACGAAAGAAACATGAATTTGTCAGTTTGAATAGTTCAAAACCGCGTTTTTCTATGGTTTTGCAAGTTTAAAACAGCAATTTTATCGTCATTTCTCATAAATCGCCGTTTCGCACGAAAGAAACCTGAATTTATCAGTTTGAATAGTTGAAAACAGCGTTTTTCTAGGTTTTTGCAAGTTTAAAACAGCAATTTTATCGTCATTTCTCATAAATCGCCGTTTCGCACGAAAGAAACATGAATTAATCAGTTTGAGTTTTAAAAAATAGCGTTTTTCTATGTTTTTGCAAGTTTAAAACAGCAATTTTATTGTCATTTCTCATAAATCGCCGTTTCGCACGGAAAAAACATGAATTTTTCAGTTTAAATAGTAGAAAACAGCGTTTTTCTATGTTTTTGCGAGTTTAAAACAGCAATTTTATCGTCATTTCTCATAAATCGCCGTTTCGCACGGAAGAAACATGAATTTGTCAGTTTGAATAGTAAAAAAAGCGTTTTTCTATGTTTTTGCAAGTTTAAAACAGCAATTTTATCGTCGTATCTCATAAATCGCCGTTTCGCACGAAAGAAACATGCATTTATCAGTTTGAATAGTTGAAAACAGCGTTTTTCTATGTTTTTGCAAGTTTAAAACAGCAATTTTAATGTCATTTCTCATAAATCGCCGTTTCGCACGAAAGAAATATGAATTTATCAGTTTGAATAGTTGAAAACAGCGTTTTTTATGTTTTTGCAAGTTTAAAACAGCAATTTTATCGTCATTTCTCATAAATCGCCGTTTCGCACGAAAGAAACATGAATTTGTCCGTTTGAATTGTTCAAAACAGCGTTTTTCTATGTTTTTGCAAGTTTAAAACAGCAATTTTATCGTCATTTCTCATAAATCGCCGTTTCGCACGAAAGAAACATGAATTTATCAGTTTGAATAGTTGAAAACAGCGTTTTTCTATGTTTTTGCAAGTTTAAAACAGCAATTTTATCGTAATTTCTCATAAATCGCCGTTTGGCACGAAAGAAACATGAATTTGTCAGTTTGAATAGT
Organism: Poecilus cupreus; assembly: GCA_963942605.1. Classification (NCBI taxonomy): domain Eukaryota; kingdom Metazoa; phylum Arthropoda; class Insecta; order Coleoptera; family Carabidae; genus Poecilus; species Poecilus cupreus. The sequence continues at coordinate 15,919 of CAWWDY010000311.1, forward strand.
TCAAAACAGCGTTTTTCTATGTTTTTGCAAGTTTAAAACAGCAATTTTATCGTCATTTCTCATAAATCGCCGTTTCGCACGAAAGAAACATGAATTTGTCAGTTTGAATAGTTCAAAACAGCGTTTTTCTATATTTTTGCAAGATTAAAACTGCAGTTTTATCGTTATTTCACAAAAATCCACCGATTCGAATGAAAGAAACCTGAATTTATCAGTTTGAATAGTTAAAATCAGCGTTTTTCTAGGTTTTTGCAAGTTTAAAACAGAAATTTTATCGTCATTTCTCATAAATCGCCGTTTCGCACGAAAGAAACATGAATTTGTCAGTTTGAATAGTTCAAAACAGCGTTTTTCTATGTTTTTGCAAGTTTAAAACAGCAGTTTTATCGTGATTTCACAAAAATCCACCGTTTCGAACGAAAGAAACCTGAATTTATCAGTTTGAATAGTTAAAAACAGCGTTTTTCTATGTTTTTGCAAGTTTAAAACAGCAATTTTATCGTCATTTCTCATAAATCGCCGTTTCGCACGAAAGAAACATGAATTTGTCAATTTGAATAGTTCAAAACAGCGTTTTTCTATGTTTTTGCAAGTTTAAAACAGCAGTTTTATCGTGATTTCACAAAAATCCACCGTTTCGAACGAAAGAAACCTGAATTTATCAGTTTGAATAGTTAAAAACAGCGTTTTTCTATGTTTTTGCAAGTTTAAAACAGCAATTTTTTCGTCATTTCTCATAATTCGCCGTTTCGCACGAAAGAAACAGGAATTTATCAGTTTGAATAGTTGAAAACAGCGTTTTTCTATGTTTATGCAAGTTTAAAACAGCAATTTTATCGTCATTTCTCATAAATCGCCGTTTCGCACGAAAGAAACATGAATTTATCAGTTTGAATAGTTGAAAAAACAGCGTTTTTCTATGTTTTTGCAAGTTTAAAACAGCAATTTAATCGTCATTTCTCATAAAACGCCGTTTCGCACGAAAGAAACATGAATTTGTCAGTTTGAATAGCTTAAAACAGCGTTTTTCTATGTTTTTGCAAGTTTAAAACAGCAATTTTATCGTCATTTCTCATAAATCGCCGTTTCGCACGAAAGAAACATGAATTTGTCAGTTTGAATAGTTGAAAACAGCGTTTTTCTATGTTTTTGCAAGTTTAAAACAGCAATTTTATCGTCATTTCTCATAAATCGCCGTTTCGCACAAAAGAAACATGAATTTTTCAGTTTAAATAGTAGAAAACAGCGTTTTTCTATGTTTTTGCGAGTTTAAAACAGCAATTTTATCGTCATTTCTCATAAATCGCCGTTTCGCACGAAAGAAACATGAATTTATCAGTTTGAATAGTTCAAAACAGCGTTTTCTATGTTCTTGCAAGTATAAAACAGCATTTTAAAAACGTCAGTTTAGATTGTTGAAAACAGCGTATTTTGCTAGTTTAAAACAGCATTTTTATAGTGATTTCACAAAAATCCACCGTTTCGAAGGAAAAAAGCACGAATTTATTAGTTTGAGTAGTTGAAAACGGCGTTTTTCTATGTTTTTGCAAGTTTAAAACAGCAATTTTATCGTCATTTCTCATAAATCGCCGTTTCGCACGAAAGAAACATGAATTTGTCAGTTTGAATAGTTCAAAACAGCGTTTTCTATGTTTTTGCAAGTTTAAAACAGCATTTTAAATACGTCAGTTTAGATTGTTGAAAACAGCGTATTTTGCTAGTTTAAAACAGCAGTTTTATCGTGATTTCACAAAAATCCACCGTTTCGAAGGAAAGAAACATGAATTTATCGGTTTGAATAGTTGAAAACAGCGTTTTTCTATGTTTTTGCAAGTTTAAAACAGCAATTTTATCGTTATTTCTCTTAAATCGCCGTTTCTCACGAAAGAAACATGAATTTATCAGTTTGAATAGTTAAAAACAGCGTTTTATCGTGATTTCACAAAAATACGCAGTTTCCAACAAAAGAAATTCATCAGTTTGATTAGTTGAAAACAGCGTTTTCTATGTTTTTGCAAGTTTAAAACAGCATTTTAAATACGTCAGTTAAGATTGTTGAAAACAGCGTTTTCTTGGTTTTGCTAGTTTAAAACAGCAGTTTTATCGTGATTTCACAAAAATCCACCGTTTCGAACGAAAGAAACATGAATTTATCAGTTTGAGTAGTTGAAAACAGCGTTTTCTATGTTCTTACAAGTTTAAAACAGCATTTTAAATTCGTCAGTTTAGATTGTTGATAACAGCGTATTTTGCTAGTTTAAAACAGCAGTTTTATCGTGATTTCACAAAAATCCACCGTTTCGAAGGAAAGAAACCTGAATTTATCAGTTTGAATAGTTGAAAACAGCGTTTTATCGTGATTTCATAAAAATCCGCAGTTTCCAACAAAAGAAATTCATGAGTTTGATTAGTCGAAAACAGCGTTTTTTATGTTTTCACAAGTTTAAAACAGCAATTTGAATCTCATAATTCGCCGTTTCGCACGAAAGAAACATATCACCCAATCCAAACACCACAAACACCAAACCTAAAACCCCGAACCCCAATCCCTAAATTCAAACCCCAACCCTCAATCCCAAACCTCAAACCTCGAACCCCAAACTGCAAACTTCGAACCCCAAATCCTTAACCTCAAACCCCAAACCTCAACCCCAAACCTCAACCCCAAACCCCAAAACTCGAACCCCCAACCACAAACCTCAAACCCTAAACCTCAAATTTCGAACATCAAATCCCTAACCTCAAACTTCAAACCTCAACCCCAAAGAATAACCCCAAACCCCAAAACTCGAACCCCCAACCCCAAACCTTAAACCCCAAACCTCAACCCCAAACCTCAAACCTCGAACCCCAAACCTCAAACCACGAACCTTAAACCCCAAACCTCAAACACCGAACCCCAACCCCAAACCTCAAACCTCAACCCCAAACCTCAACCTAAAACCACAACCCCAAACGTCAACCCCAAACCCCAAAACTAGAACCCCCAACCCCAAACCTCAACCCCAAACCTCAAACCTCGAACCCCAAACCACGAAACTGAATTTATCAGTTTGAATAGTTAAAAACAGCGTTTTTCTATGTTTTTGCAAGTTTAAAACATCAATTTTATCGTCATTTCTCATAAATCGCCGTTTCGCACGAAAGAAACATGAATTTGTCAGTTTGAATAGTTGAAAACAGCGTTTTTCTATGTTTTTGCAAGTTTAAAACAGCAATTTTATCGTCATTTCTCATAAATCGCCGTTTCGCACGAAAGAAACATGAATTTATCAGTTTGAATAGTTGAAAACAGCGTTTTTCTATGTTTTTGCAAGTTTAAAACAGCAATTTTATCGTCATTTCTCATAAATCGCCGTTTCGCACGAAAGAAACATGAATTTGTCAGTTTTAATAGTTCAAAACAGCGTTTTCCTAGGTTTTTGCAAGTTTAAAACAGCAATTTTATCGTCATTTCTCATAAATCGCCGTTTCGCACGAAAGAAACATGAATTTATCAGTTTGAATAGTTGAAAACAGCGTTTTTCTATGTTTTTGCAAGTTTAAAACAGCAGTTTTATCGTGATTTCACAAAAATCCACCGTTTCGAACGAAAGAAACCTGAATTTATCCGTTTGAATAGTTAAAAACAGCGTTTTTCTATGTTTTTGCAAATTTAAAACAGAAATTTTATCGTCATTTCTCATAAATCGCCGTTTCGCACGAAAAAACATGAATTTGTCAGTTTGAATAGTTCAAAACAGCGTTTTTCTATGTTTTTGCAAGTTTAAAACTGCAATTTTATCGTCATTTTTCATAAATAGCCGTTTCGCACGAAAGAAACATGAATTTATCAGTTTGAATAGTTGAAAACAGCGTTTTTCTATGTTTTTGCAAGTTTAAAACAGCAGTTTTATCGTGATTTTACAAAAAACTACCGTTTCGAACGAAAGAAACCTGAATTTATCAGTTTGAATAGTTAAAAACAGCGTTTTTCTATGTTTTTGCAAGTTTAAAACAGCAATTTTATCGTCATTTCTCATAAATCGCCGTTTTGCACGAAAGGAACATGAATTTATCAGTTTGAATAGTTGAAAACAGCGTTTTTCTATGTTTTTGCAAGTTTAAAACAGCAATTTTATCGTCATATCTCATAAATCGCCGTTCCGCACGAAAGAAACATGAATTTGTCAGTTTGAATAGTTCAAAACAGCGTTTTATATGTTTTTGCAAGTTTATAACACCAGTTTTATCGTGATTTCACAAAAATCCACCGTTTCGAACGAAAGAAACCTGAATTTATCAGTTTGAATAGTTAAAAACAGCGTTTTTCTATGTTTTTGCAAGTTTAAAACAGCAATTTTATCGCCATTTCTCATAAATCGCCGTTTCGCACGAAAGAAACATGAATTTATCAGTTTGAATAGTTGAAAACAGCGTTTTTCTATGTTTTTGCAAGTTTAAAACAGCAATTTTATCGTCATTTCTCATAAATCGCCGTTTCGCACGAAAGAAACATGAATTTGTCAGTTTTAATAGTTCAAAACAGCGTTTTTCTAGGTTTTTGCAAGTTTAAAACAGCAATTTTATCGTCAATTCTCATAAATCGCCGTTTCGCACGAAAGAAACATGAATTTGTCAGTTTGAATAGATCAAAACAGCGTTTTTCTATGTTTTTGCAAGTTTAAAACAGCAATTTTATCGTCATTTCTCATAAATCGCCGTTTCCCACGAAAGAAACATGAATTTATCAGTTTGAATAGTTAAAAACAGCGTTTTTCTATGTTTTTGCAAGTTTAAAACAGCAATTTTATCGTCATTTTTCATAAATCGCCTTTCGAACGAAAGAAACATGAATTTATCAGTTTTAATAGTTAAAAACAGCGTTTTTCTATGTTTTTGCAAGTTTAAAACAGCAATTTTATCGTCATTTCTCATAAATCGCCTTTCGAACGAAAGAAACATGAATTTATCAGTTTTAATAGTTAAAAACAGCGTTTTTCTATGTTTTTGCAAGTTTAAAACAGCAGTTTTATCGTGATTTCACAAAAATCCACCGTTTCGAACGAAAGAAACCTGAATTTATCAGTTTGAATAGTTAAGAACAGCGTTTTTCTATGTTTTTGCAAGTTTAAAACAGCAATTTTATCGTCATTTTTCATAAATCGCCGTTTCGCACGAAAGAAACATGAATTTATCAGTTTGAATAGTTGAAAACAGCGTTTTTCTATGTTTCTGCAAGTCAAAAACAGCAGTTTTATCGTGATTTCACAAAAATCCACCGTTTCGAACGAAAGAAACCTGAATTTATCAGTTTGAATAGTTAAAAACAGCGTTTTTCTATGTTTTTGCAAATTTAAAACAGCAATTTTATCGTCATTTCTCATAAATCGCCGTTTCGCACGAAAAAACATGAATTTGTCAGTTTGAATAGTTCAAAACAGCGTTTTTCTATGTTTTTGCAAGTTTAAAACAGCAATTTTATCGTCATATCTCATAAATCGCCGTTTCGCACGAAAGAAACATGAATTTGTCAGTTTGAATAGTTCAAAACAGCGTTTTTCTATGTTTTTGCTAGTTTATAACACCAGTTTTATCGTGATTTCACAAAAATCCACCGTTTCGAACGAAAGAAACCTGAATTTATCAGTTTGAATAGTTAAAAACAGCGTTTTTCTATGTTTTTGCAAGTTTAAAACAGCAATTTTATCGTCATTTCTCATAAATCGCTGTTTCGCACGAAAGAAACATGAATTTATCAGTTTGAATAGTTGAAAACAGCGTTTTTCTATGTTTTTGCAAGTTTAAAACAGCAATTTTATCGTCATTTCTCATAAATCGCCGTTTTGCACGAAAGAAACATGAATTTGTCAGTTTTAATACTTCAAAACAGCGTTTTTCTAGGTTTTTGCAAGTTTAAAACAGCAATTTTATCGTCATTTCTCATAAATCGCCGTTTCGCACGAAAGAAACATGAATTTGTCAGTTTAAATAGATCAAAACAGCGTTTTTCTATGTTTTTGCAAGTTTAAAACAGCAATTTTATCGTCATTTCTCATAAATCGCCGTTTCGCACGAAAGAAACATGAATTTATCAGTTTAAATAGTTGAAAATAGCGTTTTTCTATGTTTCTGCAAGTTAAAAACAGCAGTTTTATCGTGATTTCACAAAAATCCACCGTTTCGAACGAAAGAAACCTGAATTTATCAGTTTGAATAGTTAAAAACAGCGTTTTTCTATGTTTTTGCAAGTTTAAAACAGCAGTTTTATCGTGATTTTACAAAAAACTACCGTTTCGAACGAAAGAAACCTGAATTTATCAGTTTGAATAGTTAAAAACAGCGTTTTTCTATGTTTTTGCAAGTTTAAAACAGCAATTTTATCGTCATTTCTCATAAATCGCCGTTTTGCACGAAAGGAACATGAATTTATCAGTTTGAATAGTTGAAAACAGCGTTTTTCTATGTTTTTGCAAGTTTAAAACAGCAATTTTATCGTCATATCTCATAAATCGCCGTTCCGCACGAAAGAAACATGAATTTGTCAGTTTGAATAGTTCAAAACAGCGTTTTATATGTTTTTGCAAGTTTATAACACCAGTTTTATCGTGATTTCACAAAAATCCACCGTTTCGAACGAAAGAAACCTGAATTTATCAGTTTGAATAGTTAAAAACAGCGTTTTTCTATGTTTTTGCAAGTTTAAAACAGCAATTTTATCGCCATTTCTCATAAATCGCCGTTTCGCACGAAAGAAACATGAATTTATCAGTTTGAATAGTTGAAAACAGCGTTTTTCTATGTTTTTGCAAGTTTAAAACAGCAATTTTATCGTCATTTCTCATAAATCGCCGTTTCGCACGAAAGAAACATGAATTTGTCAGTTTTAATAGTTCAAAACAGCGTTTTTCTAGGTTTTTGCAAGTTTAAAACAGCAATTTTATCGTCAATTCTCATAAATCGCCGTTTCGCACGAAAGAAACATGAATTTGTCAGTTTGAATAGATCAAAACAGCGTTTTTCTATGTTTTTGCAAGTTTAAAACAGCAATTTTATCGTCATTTCTCATAAATCGCCGTTTCCCACGAAAGAAACATGAATTTATCAGTTTGAATAGTTAAAAACAGCGTTTTTCTATGTTTTTGCAAGTTTAAAACAGCAATTTTATCGTCATTTTTCATAAATCGCCTTTCGAACGAAAGAAACATGAATTTATCAGTTTTAATAGTTAAAAACAGCGTTTTTCTATGTTTTTGCAAGTTTAAAACAGCAATTTTATCGTCATTTCTCATAAATCGCCTTTCGAACGAAAGAAACATGAATTTATCAGTTTTAATAGTTAAAAACAGCGTTTTTCTATGTTTTTGCAAGTTTAAAACAGCAGTTTTATCGTGATTTCACAAAAATCCACCGTTTCGAACGAAAGAAACCTGAATTTATCAGTTTGAATAGTTAAGAACAGCGTTTTTCTATGTTTTTGCAAGTTTAAAACAGCAATTTTATCGTCATTTTTCATAAATCGCCGTTTCGCACGAAAGAAACATGAATTTATCAGTTTGAATAGTTGAAAACAGCGTTTTTCTATGTTTCTGCAAGTCAAAAACAGCAGTTTTATCGTGATTTCACAAAAATCCACCGTTTCGAACGAAAGAAACCTGAATTTATCAGTTTGAATAGTTAAAAACAGCGTTTTTCTATGTTTTTGCAAATTTAAAACAGCAATTTTATCGTCATTTCTCATAAATCGCCGTTTCGCACGAAAAAACATGAATTTGTCAGTTTGAATAGTTCAAAACAGCGTTTTTCTATGTTTTTGCAAGTTTAAAACAGCAATTTTATCGTCATATCTCATAAATCGCCGTTTCGCACGAAAGAAACATGAATTTGTCAGTTTGAATAGTTCAAAACAGCGTTTTTCTATGTTTTTGCTAGTTTATAACACCAGTTTTATCGTGATTTCACAAAAATCCACCGTTTCGAACGAAAGAAACCTGAATTTATCAGTTTGAATAGTTAAAAACAGCGTTTTTCTATGTTTTTGCAAGTTTAAAACAGCAATTTTATCGTCATTTCTCATAAATCGCCGTTTCGCACGAAAGAAACATGAATTTATCAGTTTGAATAGTTGAAAACAGCGTTTTTCTATGTTTTTGCAAGTTTAAAACAGCAATTTTATCGTCATTTCTCATAAATCGCCGTTTTGCACGAAAGAAACATGAATTTGTCAGTTTTAATACTTCAAAACAGCGTTTTTCTAGGTTTTTGCAAGTTTAAAACAGCAATTTTATCGTCATTTCTCATAAATCGCCGTTTCGCACGAAAGAAACATGAATTTGTCAGTTTAAATAGATCAAAACAGCGTTTTTCTATGTTTTTGCAAGTTTAAAACAGCAATTTTATCGTCATTTCTCATAAATCGCCGTTTCGCACGAAAGAAACATGAATTTATCAGTTTAAATAGTTGAAAATAGCGTTTTTCTATGTTTCTGCAAGTTAAAAACAGCAGTTTTATCGTGATTTCACAAAAATCCACCGTTTCGAACGAAAGAAACCTGAATTTATCAGTTTGAATAGTTAAAAACAGCGTTTTTCTATGTTTTTGCAAATTTAAAACAGCAATTTTATCGTCATTTCTCATAAATCGCCGTTTCGCACGAAAAAACATGAATTTGTCATTTTGAATAGTTCAAAACAGCGTTTTTCTATGTTTTTGCAAGTTTAAAACAGCAATTTTATCGTCATATCTCATAAATCGCCGTTTCGCACGAAAGAAACATGAATTTGTCAGTTTGAATAGTTCAAAACAGCGTTTTTCTATGTTTTTGCAAGTTTATAACACCAGTTTTATCGTGATTTCACAAAAATCCACCGTTTCGAACGAAAGAAACCTGAATTTATCAGTTTGAATAGTTAAAAACAGCGTTTTTCTATGTTTTTGCAAGTTTAAAACAGCAATTTTATCGTCATTTCTCATAAATCGCTGTTTCGCACGAAAGAAACATGAATTTATCAGTTTGAATAGTTGAAAACAGCGTTTTTCTATGTTTTTGCAAGTTTAAAACAGCAATTTTATCGTCATTTCTCATAAATCGCCGTTTCGCACGAAAGAAACATGAATTTGTCAGTTTTAATAGTTCAAAACAGCGTTTTTCTAGGTTTTTGCAAGTTTAAAACAGCAATTTTATCGACATTTCTCATAAATCGCCGTTTCGCACGAAAGAAACATGAATTTATCAGTCTGAGTAGTTGAAAACAGCGTTTTTCTATGTTTTTGCAAGTTTAAAACAGCAGTTTTATCGTGATTTCACAAAAATCCACCGTTTCGAACGAAAGAAACCTGAATTTATCAGTTTGAATAGTTAAGAACAGCGTTTTTCTATGTTTTTGCAAGTTTAAAACAGCAATTTTATCGTCATTTTTCATAAATCGCCGTTTCGCACGAAAGAAACATGAATTTATCAGTTTAAATAGTTGAAAATAGCGTTTTTCTATGTTTCTGCAAGTTAAAAACAGCAGTTTTATCGTGATTTCACAAAAATCCACCGTTTCGAACGAAAGAAACCTGAATTTATCAGTTTGAATAGTTAAAAACAGCGTTTTTCTATGTTTTTGCAAATTTAAAACAGCAATTTTATCGTCATTTCTCATAAATCGCCGTTTCGCACGAAAAAACATGAATTTGTCATTTTGAATAGTTCAAAACAGCGTTTTTCTATGTTTTTGCAAGTTTAAAACAGCAATTTTATCGTCATATCTCATAAATCGCCGTTTCGCACGAAAGAAACATGAATTTGTCAGTTTGAATAGTTCAAAACAGCGTTTTTCTATGTTTTTGCAAGTTTATAACACCAGTTTTATCGTGATTTCACAAAAATCCACCGTTTCGAACAAAAGAAACCTGAATTTATCAGTTTGAATAGTTAAAAACAGCGTTTTTCTATGTTTTTGCAAGTTTAAAACAGCAATTTTATCGTCATTTCTCATAAATCGCCGTTTCGCACGAAAGAAACATGAATTTATCAGTTTGAATAGTTGAAAACAGCGTTTTTCTATGTTTTTGCAAGTTTAAAACAGCAATTTTATCGTCATTTCTCATAAATCGCCGTTTCGCACGAAAGAAACATGAATTTGTCAGTTTTAATAGTTCAATACAGCGTTTTTCTAGGTTTTTGCAAGTTTAAAACAGCAATTTTATCGTCATTTCTCATAAATCGCCGTTTCGCACGAAAGAAACATGAATTTGGCAGTTTGAATAGATCAAAACAGCGTTTTTCTATGTTTTTGCAAGTTTAAAACAGCAATTTTATCATCATTTCTCATAAATCGCCGTTTCCCACGAAAGAAACATGAATTTATCAGTTTGAATAGTTAAAAACAGCGTTTTTCTATGTTTTTGCAAGTTTAAAACAGCAATTTTATCGTCATTTCTCATAAATCGCCTTTCGAACGAAAGAAACATGAATTTATCAGTTTTAATAGTTAAAAACAGCGTTTTTCTATGTTTTTGCAAGTTTAAAACAGCAATTTTATCGTCATTTTTCATAAATCGCCGTTTCGCACGAAAGAAACATGAATTTATCAGTTTGAATAGTTAAAAACAGCGTCTTTCTATGTTTTTGCAAGTTTAAAACAGCAATTTTATCGACATTTCTCATAAATCGCCGTTTCGCACGAAAGAAACATGAATTTATCATTCTGAATAGTTGAAAACAGCGTTTTTCTATGTTTTTGCAAGTTTAAAACAGCAGTTTTATCGTGATTTCACAAAAATCCACCGTTTCGAACGAAAGAAACCTGAATTTATCAGTTTGAATAGTTAAAAACAGCGTTTTTCTATGTTTTTGCAAGTTTAAAACAGCAATTTTATCGTCATTTTTCATAAATCGCCGTTTCGCACGAAAGGAACATGAATTTATCAGTTTGAATAGTTAAAAACAGCGTCTTTCTATGTTTTTGCAAGTTTAAAACAGCAATTTTATCGTCATATCTCATAAATCGCCGTTTCGCACGAAAGAAACATGAATTTGTCAGTTTGAATAGTTCAAAACAGCGTTTTTCTATGTTTTTGCAAGTTTATAACACCAGTTTTATCGTGATTTCACAAAAATCCACCGTTTCGAACGAAAGAAACCTGAATTTATCAGTTTGAATAGTTAAAAACAGCGTTTTTCTATGTTTTTGCAAGTTTAAAACAGCAATTTTATCGTCATTTCTCATAAATCGCCGTTTCGCACGAAAGAAACATGAATTTATCAGTTTGAATAGTTGAAAACAGCGTTTTTCTATGTTTTTGCAAGTTTAAAACAGCAATTTTATCGTCATTTCTCATAAATCGCCGTTTCGCACGAAAGAAACATGAATTTGTCAGTTTTAATAGTTCAAAACAGCGTTTTTCTAGGTTTTTGCAAGTTTAAAACAGCAATTTTATCGTCATTTCTCATAAATCGCCGTTTCGCACGAAAGAAACATGAATTTGTCAGTTTGAATAGATCAAAACAGCGTTTTTCTATGTTTTTGCAAGTTTAAAACAGCAATTTTATCGTCATTTCTCATAAATCGCCGTTTCCCACGAAAGAAACATGAATTTATCAGTTTGAATAGTTAAAAACAGCGTTTTTCTATGTTTTTGCAAGTTTAAAACAGCAATTTTATCGTCATTTCTCATAAATCGCCTTTCGAACGAAAGAAACATGAATTTATCAGTTTTAATAGTTAAAAACAGCGTTTTTCTATGTTTTTGCAAGTTTAAAACAGCAATTTTATCGTCATTTTTCATAAATCGCCGTTTCGCACGAAAGAAACATGAATTTATCAGTTTGAATAGTTAAAAACAGCGTCTTTCTATGTTTTTGCAAGTTTAAAACAGCAATTTTATCGACATTTCTCATAAATCGCCGTTTCGCACGAAAGAAACATTAATTTATCAGTCTGAATAGTTGAAAACAGCGTTTTTCTATGTTTTTGCAAGTTTAAAACAGCAGTTTTATCGTGATTTCACAAAAATCCACCGTTTCGAACGAAAGAAACCTGAATTTATCAGTTTGAATAGTTAAAAACAGCGTTTTTCTATGTTTTTGCAAGTTTAAAACAGCAATTTTATCGTCATTTTTCATAAATCGCCGTTTCGCACGAAAGGAACATGAATTTATCAGTTTGAATAGTTAAAAACAGCGTCTTTCTATGTTTTTGCAAGTTTAAAACAGCAATTTTATCGACATTTCTCATAAATCGCCGTTTCGCACGAAAGAAACATGAATTTATCAGTCTGAATAGTTGAAAACAGCGTTTTTCTATGTTTTTGCAAGTTTAAAACAGCAGTTTTATCGTGATTTCACAAAAATCCACCGTTTCGAACGAAAGAAACCTGAATTTATCAGTTTGAATAGTTAAAAACAGCGTTTTTCTAGGTTTTTGCAAGTTTAAAACAGCAATATTATCGTCATTTCTCATAAATCGCCGTTTCGCTCGAAAGAAACATGAATTTGTCAGTTTGAATAGATCAAAACAGCGTTTTTCTATGTTTTTGCAAGTTTAAAACAGCAATTTTATCGTCATTTCTCATAAATCGCCATTTCCCACGAAAGAAACATGAATTTATCAGTTTGAATAGTTAAAAACAGCGTTTTTCTATGTTTTTGCAAGTTTAAAACAGCAATTTTATCGTCATTTCTCATAAATCGCCTTTCGAACGAAAGAAACATGAATTTATCAGTTTTAATATTTGAAAACAGCGTTTTTCTATGTTTTTGCAAGTTTAAAACAGCAATTTTATCGTCATTTCTCATAAATCGCCGTTTTGCACGAAAGAAACATGAATTTATCAGTTTGAATAGTTAAAAACAGCGTTTTTCTATGTTTTTGCAAGTTTAAAACAGCAATTTTATCGTCATTTTTCATAAATCGCCGTTTCGCACGAAAGAAACATGCATTTATCAGGTTTAATAGTTGAAAACAGCGTTTTTCTATGTTTTTTCAAGTTTAAAACAGCAATTTTATCGTCTTTTCTCATAAATCGCCGTTTCGCACGAAAGAAACATGAATTTATCAGTTTGAATAGTTAAAAACAGCGTTTTTCTATGTTTTTGCAAGTTTAAAACAGCAGTTTTATCGTCGTTTCTCATAAATCGCCGTTTCCCACGAAAGAAACATGAATTTATCAGTTTGAATAGTTGAAAACAGCGTTTTTCTATGTTATTGCAAGTTTAAAACAGCATATTTATCGTCATTTCTCATAAATCGCCGTTTCGCACGAAAGAAACATGAATTTATCAGTTTGAATAGTTCAGAACAGCGTTTTTCTTTTGCAAGTTTAAAACAGCAATTTTATCGTCATTTCTCATAAATCGCCGTTTCGCACGAAAGAAACATGAATTTATCAGTTTGAATAGTTGAAAACAGCGTTTTTCTATGTTTTTGCAAGTTTAAAACAGCAATTTTATCGTCAAGTCTCAAAAATCGCCGTTTCGCACGAAAGAAACATGAATTTATCAGTTTGAATAGTTAAAAACAGCGTTTTTCTATGTTTCTGCAAGTTTAAAACAGCAATTTTATCGTCATTTTTCAGAAATCGCCGTTTCGCACGAAAGAAACATGAATTTATCAGTTTGAATCAGCAATTTTATCGTCATTTCTCATAATTCGCCGTTTTGCACGAAAGAAACATGAATTTATCAGTTTGAATAGTTGAAAACAACGTTTTTCTATGTTTTTGCAAGTTTAAAACAGCAATTTTATCGTCATTTCTCATAAATCGCCGTTTCGCACGGAAGAAACATGAATTTGTCAGTTTGAATAGTTTAAAACAGCGTTTTTCTATGTTTTTGCAAGTTTAAAACAGCAATTTTATCGTCATTTCTCATAAATCGCCGTTTCGCACGAAAGAAACATGAATTTATCAGTTTGAATAGTTCAGAACAGCGTTTTTCTTTTGCAAGTTTAAAACAGCAATTTTATCGTCATTTCTCATAAATCGCCGTTTCGCACGAAAGAAACATGAATTTATCAGTTTGAATAGTTAAAAACAGCGTTTTTCTATGTTTTTGCAAGTTTAAAACAGCAATTTTATCGTCATTTCTCATAAATCGCCGTTTCGCACGAAAGAAACATGAATTTATCAGTTTGAATAGTTGAAAACAGCGTTTTTCTATGTTTTTGCAAGTTTAAAACAGCAATTTTATCGTCATTTCTCATAAATCGCCGTTTCGCACGAAAGAAACATGAATTTGTCAGTTTTAATAGTTCAAAACAGCGTTTTTCTAGGTTTTTTCAAGTTTAAAACAGCAATTTTATCGTCATTTCTCATAAATCGCCGTTTCGCACGAAAGAAACATGAATTTGTCAGTTTGAATAGATCAAAACAGCGTTTTTCTATGTTTTTGCAAGTTTAAAACAGCAATTTTATCGTCATTTCTCATAAATCGCCGTTTCCCACGAAAGAAACATGAATTTATCAGTTTGAATAGTTAAAAACAGCGTTTTTCTATGTTTTTGCAAGTTTAAAACAGCAATTTTATCGTCATTTCTCATAAATCGCCTTTCAAACGAAAGAAACATGAATTTATCAGTTTTAATAGTTGAAAACAGCGTTTTTCTATGTTTTTGCAAGTTTAAAACAGCAATTTTGTCGTCATTTCTCATAAATCGCCGTTTTGCACGAAAGAAACATGAATTTATCAGTTTGAATAGTTAAAAACTGCGTTTTTCTATGTTTTTGCAAGTTTAAAACAGCAATTTTATCGACATTTCTCATAAATCGCTGTTTCGCACGAAAGAAACATGAATTTATCAGTCTGAATAGTTGAAAACAGCGTTTTTCTATGTTTTTGCAAGTTTAAAACAGCAGTTTTATCGTGATTTCACAAAAATCCACCGTTTCGAACGAAAGAAACCTGAATTTATCAGTTTGAATAGTTAAAAACAGCGTTTTTCTATGTTTTTGCAAGTTTAAAACAGCAATTTTATCGTCATTTTTCATAAATCGCCGTTTCGCACGAAAGAAACATGAATTTATCAGTTTGAATAGTTAAAAACAGCGTCTTTCTATGTTTTTGCAAGTTTAAAACAGCAATTTTATCGACATTTCTCATAAATCGCCGTTTCGCACGAAAGAAACATGAATTTATCAGTTTGAATAGTTTAAAACAGCGTTTTTCTATGTTTTTGCAAGTTTAAAACAGCAATTTTATCGTCATTTCTCATAAATCGCCGTTTTGCACGAAAGAAACATGAATTAATCAGTTTGAATAGTTGAAAACAGCGTTTTTCTATGTTTTTGCAAGTTTAAAACAGCAATTTTATCGTCATTGCTCATAAATCGCCGTTTCGCACGGAAGAAACATGAATTTGTCAGTTTGAATAGTTTAAAACAGCGTTTTTCTATGTTTTTGCAAGTTTAAAACAGCAAATTTATCGTCATTTCTCATAAATCGCCGTTTCGCACTAAAGAAACATGAATTTATCAGTTTGAATAGTTGAAAACAGCGTTTTTCTATGTTTTTGCAAGTTTAAAACAGCAATTTTATCGACATTTCTCATAAATCGCCGTTTCGCACGAAAGAAACATTAATTTATCAGTTTGAATAGTTTAAAACAGAGTTTTTCTATGTTTTTGCAAGTTTAAAACAGCAGTTTTATCGTGATTTCACAAAAATCCACCGTTTCGAACGAAAGAAACCTGAATTTATCAGTTTGAATAGTTAAAAACAGCGTTTTTCTATGTTTCTGCAAGTTTAAAACAGCAATTTTATCGTCATTTCTCAAAAATCGCCGTTTCGCACGAAAGAAACATGAATTTATCAGTTTGAATAGTTTAAAACAGCGTTTTTCTATGTTTCTGCAAGTTTAAAACAGCAATTTTATCGTCATTTCTCATAAATCGCCGTTTTGCACGGAAGAAACATGAATTTATCAGTTTGAATAGTTGAAAACAGCGTTTTTATATGTTTTTGCAAGTTTAAAACAGCAATTTTATCGACATTTCTCATAAATCGCCGTTTCGCACGAAAGAAACATGAATTTATCAGTCTGAATAGTTGAAAACAGCGTTTTTCTATGTTTTTGCAAGTTTAAAACAGCAGTTTTCTCGTGATTTCACAAAAATCCACCGTTTCGAACGAAAGAAACCTGAATTTATCAGTTTGAATAGTTAAAAACAGCGTTTTTCTATGTTTTTGCAAGTTTAAAACAGCAATTTTATCGTCATTTTTCATAAATCGCCGTTTCGCACGAAAGAAACATGAATTTATCAGTTTGAATAGTTGAAAACAGCGTTTTTCTATGTTTTTGCAAGTTTAAAACAGCAATTTTATCGTCAAGTCTCAAAAATCGCCGTTTCGCACGAAAGAAACATGAATTTATCAGTTTGAATAGTTAAAAACAGCGTTTTTCTATGTTTCTGCAAGTTTAAAACAGCAATTTTATCGTCATTTTTCAGAAATCGCCGTTTCGCACGAAAGAAACATGAATTTATCAGTTTGAATAGTTTAAAACAGCGTTTTTCTATGTTTTTGCAAGTTTAAAACAGCAATTTTATCGTCATTTCTCATAAATCGCCGTTTCGCACGGAAGAAACATGAATTTGTCAGTTTGAATTGTTTAAAACAGCGTTTTTCTATGTTTTTTCAAGTTTAAAACAGCAATTTTATCGTCATTTCTCATAAATCGCCGTTTCGCACGAAAGAAACATGAATTTATCAGTTTGAATAGTTCAGAACAGCGTTTTTCTTTTGCAAGTTTAAAACAGCAATTTTATCGTCATTTCTCATAAATCGCCGTTTCGCACGAAAGAAACATGAATTTATCAGTTTGAATAGTTAAAAACAGCGATTTTCTATGTTTCTGCAAGTTTAAAACAGCAATTTTATCGTCATTTCTCAGAAATCGCAGTTTCGCACGAAAGAAACATGAATTTATCAGTTTGAATAGTTTAAAACAGCGTTTTTCTATGTTTTTGCAAGTTTAAAACAGCAATTTTATCGTCATTTCTCATAAATCGCCGTTTTGCACGAAAGAAACATGAATTAATCAGTTTGAATAGTTGAAAACAGCGTTTTTCTATGTTTTTGCAAGTTTAAAACAGCAATTTTATCGTCATTGCTCATAAATCGCCGTTTCGCACGGAAGAAACATGAATTTGTCAGTTTGAATAGTTCAAAACAGCGTTTTTCTATGTTTTTGCAAGTTTATAACACCAGTTTTATCGTGATTTCACAAAAATCCACCGTTTCGAACGAAAGAACCCTGAATTTATCAGTTTGAATAGTTAAAAACAGCGTTTTTCTATGTTTTTGCAAGTTTAAAACAGCAATTTTATCGTCATTTCTCATAAATCGCCGTTTCGCACGAAAGAAACATGAATTTATCAGTTTGAATAGTTGAAAACAGCGTTTTTCTATGTTTTTGCAAGTTTAAAACAGCAATTTTATCGTCATTTCTCATAAATCGCCGTTTCGCACGAAAGAAACATGAATTTGTCAGTTTTAATAGTTCAAAACAGCGTTTTTCTAGGTTTTTGCAAGTTTAAAACAGCAATTTTATCGTCATTTCTCATAAATCGCCGTTTCGCACGAAAGAAACATGAATTTTTCAGTTTGAATAGTTGAAAACAGCGTTTTTCTATGTTTTTGCAAGTTTAAAACAGCAGTTTTATCGTGATTTCACAAAAATCCACCGTTTCGAACGAAAGAAGCCTGAATTTATCAGTTTGAATAGTTAAAAACAGCGTTTTTCTATGTTTTTGCAAATTTAAAACAGCAATTTTATCGTCATTTCTCATAAATCGCCGTTTCGCACGAAAGAAACATGAATTTGTCAGTTTGAATAGATCAAAACAGCGTTTTTCTATGTTTTTGCAAGTTTAAAACAGCAATTTTATCGTCATTTCTCATAAATCGCCGTTTCCCACGAAAGAAACATGTATTTATCAGTTTGAATAGTTAAAAACAGCGTTTTCTATGTTTTTGCAAGTTTAAAACAGCAATTTTATCGTCATTTCTCATAAATCGCCTTTCGAACGAAAGAAACATGAATTTATCAGTTTTAATAGTTAAAAACAGCGTTTTTCTATGTTTTTGCAAGTTTAAAACAGCAATTTTATCGTCATTTCTCATAAATCGCCGTTTCGCACGGAAGGAACATGAATTTGTCAGTTTGAATAGTAAAAAACAGCGTTTTTCTATGTTTTTGCAAGTTTAAAACAGCAATTTTATCGTCATATCTCATAAATCGCCGTTTCGCACGAAAGAAACATGCATTTATCAGTTTGAATAGTTGAAAACAACGTTTTTCTATGTTTTTGCAAGTTTAAAACAGCAATTTTATCGTCATTTCTCATAAATCGCCGTTTCGCACAAAAGAAACATGAATTTATCAGTTTGAATAGTTGAAAACAGCGTTTTTCTATGTCTTTGCAAGTTTAAAACAGCAATTTTATCGTCATTTCTCATAAATCGCCGTTTCGCACAAAAGAAACATGAATTTATCAGTTTGAATAGTTGAAAACATCGTTTTTCTATGTTTTTGCAAGTTTAAATAGCAATTTTATCGTCATTTCTCATAAATCGCCGTTTCGCACGAAAGAAACATGAATTTGTCAGTTTGAATAGTTCAAAACAGCGTTTTTCTATGTTTTTGCAAGTTTAATACAGCAGTTTTATCGTGATTTCACAAAAATCCACCATTTCGAACGAAAGAAACTTGAATTTATCAGTTTGAATAGTTGAAAACAGCGTTTTTCTATGTTTTTGCAAGTTTCAAACAGCAATTTTATCGTCATTTCTCAGAAATCGCCGTTTCGCACGAAAGAAACATGAATTTATCAGTTTGAATAGTTTAAAACAGCGTTTTTCTATGTTTTTGCAAGTTTAAAACAGCAATTTTATCGTCATTTCTCATAAATCGCCGTTTCGCACGAAAGAAACATGAATTTATCAGTTTGATTAGTTGAAAACAGCGTTTTTCTATGTTTTTGCAAGTTTAAAACAGCAATTTTATCGTCATTTCTCATAAATCGCCGTTTCACACGAAAGAAACATGAATTTATTAGTTTGAATAGATGAAAACAGCGTTTTTCTATGTTTTTGCAAGTTTAAAACAGCAGTTTTATCGTGATTTCACAAAAATCCACCGTTTCGAACGAGAGATACCTGAATTTATCAGTTTGAATAGTTAAAAACTGCGTTTTTCTATGTTTTTGCAAGTTTAAAACAGCAATTTTATCGTCATTTCTCATAAATCGCCGTTTCGCACGAAAGAAACATGAATTTATCAGTTTGAATAGTTGAAAACAGCGTTTTTCTATGTTTTTGCAAGTTTAAAACAGCAATTTTATCGTCATTTCTCATAAATCGACGTTTCGCACGAAAGAAACATGAATTTATCAGTTTGAATATTTGAAAACAGCGTTTTTCTATGTTTTTACATGTTTAAAACAGCAATTTTATCTTCATTTCTCATAAATCGCCGTTTCGCACAAAAGAAACATGAATTTGTCAGTTTGAATAGTTCAAAACAGCGTTTTTCTATGTTTTTGCAAGTTTAAAACAGCAATTTTATCGTCATTTCTCATAAATCGCCGTTTCGCACGAAAGAAACATGAATTTATCAGTTTGAATAGTTGAAAACAGCGTTTTTCTATGTTTTTGCAAGTTTAAAACAGCAATTTTATCGTCATTTCTCATAAATCGCCGTTTCGCACGAAAGAAACATGAATTTATCAGTTTGAATAGTTAAAAACAGCGTTTTTCTATGTTTTTGCAAGTTTAAAACAGCAATTTTATCGTCATTTCTCATAAATCGCCTTTCGAACGAAAGAAACATGAATTTATCAGTTTTAATAGTTGAAAACAGCGTTTTTCTATGTTTTTGCAAGTTTAAAACAGCAATTTTATCGTCATTTCTCATAAATCGCCGTTTCGCACGAAAGAAACATGAATTTATCAGTTTGAATAGTTAGAAACAGCGTTTTTCTATGTTTTTGCAAGTTTAAAACAGCAGTTTTATCGTCGTTTCTCATAAATCGCCGTTTCACACGAAAGAAACATGAATTAATCAGTTTGAATAGTTGAAAACAGCGTTTTTCTATGTTTTTGCAAGTTTAAAACAGCAATTTTATCGTCATTTCTCATAAATCGCCGTTTCGCACGGAAGAAACATGAATTTGTCAGTTTGAATAGTTTAAAACAGCGTTTTTCTATGTTTTTGCAAGTTTAAAACAGCAATTTTATCGTCATTTCTCATAAATCGCCGTTTCGCACAAAAGAAACATGAATTTATCAGTTTGAATAGTTGAAAACAGCGTTTTTCTATGTCTTTGCAAGTTTAAAACAGCAATTTTATCGTCATTTCTCATAATCGCCGTTTCGCACAAAAGAAACATGAATTTATCAGTTTGAATAGTTGAAAACATCGATTTTCTATGTTTTTGCAAGTTTAAATAGCAATTTTATCGTCATTTCTCAGAAATCGCCGTTTCGCACGAAAAAACATGAATTTATCAGTTTGAATAGTTTAAAACAGCGTTTTTCTATGTTTTTGCAAGTTTAAAACAGCAATTTTATCGTCATTTCTCATAAATCGCCGTTTCGCACGAAAGAAACATGAATTTATCAGTTTGAATAGTTGAAAACAGCGTTTTTCTATGTTTTTGCAAGTTTAAAACAGCAGTTTAATCGTGATTTCACAAAAATCCACCGTTTCGAACGAAAGAAACCTGAATTTATCAGTTTGAATTGTTAAAAACAGCGTTTTTCTATGTTTTTGCAAGTTTAAAACAGCAATTTTATCGTCATTTCTCATAAATCGCCGTTTCGAACGAAAGAAACATGAATTTATCAGTTTGAATAGTTGAAAACAGCGTTTTTCTATGTGTTTGCAAGTTTAAAACAGCTAATTTATAGTCATTTCTCATAAATCGCCGTTTCGCACGAAAGAAACATGAAATTATCAGTTTGAATAGTTCAAAACAGCGTTTTTCTATGTTTTTGTAAGTTTAAAACAGCAATTTTATCGTCATTTCTCATAAATCGCCGTTTCGCACGAAAGAAACATGAATTTATTAGTTTGAATAGATGAAAACAGCGTTTTTCTATGTTTTTGCAAGTTTAAAACAGCAGTTTTATCGTGATTTCACAAAAATCCACCGTTTCGAACGAGAGATACCTGAATTTATCAGTTTGAATAGTTAAAAACTGCGTTTTTCTATGTTTTTGCAAGTTTATAACAGCAATTTTATCGTCATTTCTCATAAATCGCCGTTTCGCACGAAAGAAACATGAATTTATCAGTTTGAATAGTTGAAAACAGCGTTTTTCTATGTTTTTGCAAGTTTAAAACAGCAATTTTATCGTCATTTCTCATAAATCGCCGTTTCGCACGAAAGAAACATGAATTTATCAGTTTGAATAGTTGAAAACAGCGTTTTTCTATGTTTTTACATGTTTAAAACAGCAATTTTATCGTCATTTCTCATAAATCGCCGTTTCGCACAAAAGAAACATAATTTGTCAGTTTGAATAGTTCAAAACAGCGTTTTTCTAGGTTTTTGCAAGTTTAAAACAGCAATTTTATCGTCATTTCTCATAAATCGCCGTTTCCCACGAAAGAAACATGAATTTATCAGTTTGAATAGTTGAAAACAGCGTTTTTCTATGTTTTTACATGTTTAAAACAGCAATTTTATCGTCATTTCTCATAAATCGCCGTTTCGCACAAAAGAAACATAATTTGTCAGTTTGAATAGTTCAAAACAGCGTTTTTCTATGTTTTTGCAAGTTTAAAACAGCAATTTTATCGTCATTTCTCATAAATCGCCGTTTCCCACGAAAGAAACATGAATTTATCAGTTTGAATAGTTAAAAACAGCGTTTTTCTATGTTTTTGCAAGTTTAAAACAGCAATTTTATCGTCATTTCTCATAAATCGCCTTTCGATCGAAAGAAACATGAATTTATCAGTTTTAATAGTTAAAAACAGCGTTTTTCTATGTTTTTGCAAGTTTAAAACAGCAATTTTATCGTCATTTCTCATAAATCGCCGTTTCGCACGGAAGAAACATGAATTTGTCAGTTTGAATAGTAAAAAACAGCGTTTTTCTAAGTTTTTGCAAGTTTAAAACAGCAATTTTATCGTCATATCTCATAAATCGCCGTTTCGCACGAAAGAAACATGCATTTATCAGTTTGAATAGTTGAAAACAGCGTTTTTCTATGTTTTTACATGTTTAAAACAGAAATTTTATCGTCATTTCTCATAAATCGCCGTTTCGCACAAAAGAAACATGAATTTGTCAGTTTGAATAGTTCAAAACAGCGTTTTTCTATGTTTTTGCAAGTTTAAAACAGCAATTTTATCGTCATTTCTCATAAATCGCCGTTTCGCACGAAAGAAACATGAATTTATCAGTTTAAATAGTTGAAAACAGCGTTTTTCTATGTTTTTGCAAGTTTAAAACAGCAATTTTATCGTCATTTCTCATAAATCGCCGTTTCGCACGAAAGAAACATGAATTTATCAGTTTGAATAGTTAAAAACAGCGTTTTTCTATGTTTTTGCAAGTTTAAAACAGCAATTTTATCGTAATTTCTCATAAATCGCCTTTCGAACGAAAGAAACATGAATTTATCAGTTTTAATAGTTGAAAACAGCGTTTTTCTATGTTTTTGCAAGTACAAAACAGCAATTTTATCGTCATTTCTCATAAATCGCCGTTTCGCACGAAAGAAACATGAATTTATCAGTTTGAATAGTTGAAAACAGCGTTTTTCTATGTTTTTACATGTTTAAAACAGCAATTTTATCGTCATTTCTCATAAATCGCCGTTTCGCACAAAAGAAACATGAATTTGTCAGTTTGAATAGTTCAAAACAGCGTTTTTCTATGTTTTTGCAAGTTTAAAACAGCAATTTTATCGTCATTTCTCATAAATCGCCGTTTCGCACGAAAGAAACATGAATTTATCAGTTTGAATAGTTGAAAACAGCGTTTTTCTATGTTTTTGCAAGTTTAAAACAGCAATTTTATCGTCATTTCTCATAAATCGCCGTTTCGCACGAAAGAAACATGAATTTATCAGTTTGAATAGTTAAAAACAGCGTTTTTCTATGTTTTTGCAAGTTTAAAACAGCAATTTTATCGTCATTTCTCATAAATCGCCTTTCGAACGAAAGAAACATGAATTTATCAGTTTTAATAGTTGAAAACAGCGTTTTTCTATGGTTTTGCAAGTTTAAAACAGCAATTTTATCGTCATTTCTCATAAATCGCCGTTTCGCACGAAAGAAACATGAATTTATCAGTTTGAATAGTTAAAAACAGCGTTTTTCTATGTTTTTGCAAGTTTAAAACAGCAGTTTTATCGTCGTTTCTCATAAATCGCCGTTTCCCACGAAAGAAACATGAATTTATCAGTTTGAATAGTTGAAAACAGCGTTTTTCTATGTTTTTGCAAGTTTAAAACAGCAATTTTATCGTCATTTCTCATAAATCGCCGTTTCGCACGGAAGAAACATGAATTTGTCAGTTTAAATAGTTTAAAACAGCGTTTTTCTATGTTTTTGCAAGTTTAAAACAGCAATTTTATCGTCATTTCTCATAAATCGCCGTTTCGCACAAAAGAAACATGAATTTATCAGTTTGAATAGTTGAAAACAGCGTTTTTCTATGTCTTTGCAAGTTTAAAACAGCAATTTTATCGTCATTTCTCATAATCGCCGTTTCGCACAAAAGAAACATGAATTTATCAGTTTGAATAGTTGAAAACATCGATTTTCTAGGTTTTTGCAAGTTTAAATAGCAATTTTATCGTCATTTCTCAGAAATCGCCGTTTCGCACGAAAGAAACATGAATTTATCAGTTTGAATAGTTTAAAACAGCGTTTTTCTATGTTTTTGCAAGTTTAATACAGCAGTTTTATCGTGATTTCACAAAAATTCACCATTTCGAACGAAAGAAACATGAATTTATCAGTTTGAATAGTTGAAAACAGCGTTTTTCTATGTTTTTGCAAGTTTAAAACAGCAATTTTATCGTCATTTCTCAGAAATCGCCGTTTCGCACGAAAGAAACATGAATTTATCAGTTTGAATAGTTTAAAACAGCGTTTTTCTATGTTTTTGCAAGTTTAAAACAGCAATTTTATCGTCATTTCTCATAAATCGCCGTTTCGCACGAAAGAAACATGAATTTATCAGTTTGAATAGTTGAAAACAGCGTTTTTCTATGTTTTTGCAAGTTTAAAACAGCAATTTTATCGTCATTTCTCATAAATCGCCGTTTCGCACGAAAGAAACATGAATTTATCAGTTTGAATAGTTAAAAACAGCGTTTTTCTATGTTTTTGCAAGTTTATAACAGCAGTTTAATCGTGATTTCAGAAAAATCCACCGTTTCGAACGAAAGAAACCTGAATTTATCAGTTTGAATTGTTAAAAACAGCGTTTTTCTATGTTTTTGCAAGTTTAAAACAGCAATTTTATCGTCATTTCTCATAAATCGCCGTTTCGAACGAAAGAAACATGAATTTATCAGTTTGAATTGTTAAAAACAGCGTTTTTCTATGTGTTTGCAAGTTTAAAACAGCTAATTTATCGTCATTTCTCATAAATCGCCGTTTCGCACGAAAGAAACATGAATTTATCAGTTTGAATAGTTCAAAACAGCGTTTTTCTATGTTTTTGTAAGTTTAAAACAGCAATTTTATCGTCATTTCTCATAAATCGCCGTTTCGCACGAAAGAAACATGAATTTATTAGTTTGAATAGATGAAAACAGCGTTTTTTCTATGTTTTTGCAAGTTTAAAACAGCAGTTTTATCGTGATTTCACAAAAAATCCACCGTTTCGAACGAGAGATACCTGAATTTATCAGTTTGAATAGTTAAAAACTGCGTTTTTCTATGTTTTTGCAAGTTTAAAACAGCAATTTTATCGTCATTTCTCATAAATCGCCGTTTCGCACGAAAGAAACATGAATTTATCAGTTTGAATAGTTGAAAACAGCGTTTTTCTATGTCTTTGCAAGTTTAAAACAGCAATTTTATCGTCATTTCTCATAAATCGCCTTTCGAACGAAAGAAACATGAATTTATCAGTTTTAATAGTTGAAAACAGCGTTTTTCTATGTTTTTGCAAGTACAAAACAGCAATTTTATCGTCATTTCTCATAAATCGCCGTTTCGCACGAAAGAAACATGAATTTATCAGTTTGAATAGTTGAAAACAGCGTTTTTTCTATGTTTTTACATGTTTAAAACAGCAATTTTATCGTCATTTCTCATAAATCGCCGTTTCGCACAAAAGAAACATGAATTTGTCAGTTTGAATAGTTTAAAACAGCGTTTTTTCTATGTTTTTGCAAGTTTAAAACAGCAATTTTATCGTCATTTCTCATAAATCGCCGTTTCGCACGAAAGAAACATGAATTTATCAGTTTGAATAGTTGAAAACAGCGTTTTTCTATGTTTTTGCAAGTTTAAAACAGCAATTTTATCGTCATTTCTCATAAATCGCCGTTTCGCACGAAAGAAACATGAATTTATCAGTTTGAATAGTTAAAAACAGCGTTTTTCTATGTTTTTGCAAGTTTAAAACAGCAATTTTATCGTCATTTCTCATAAATCGCCTTTCGAACGAAAGAAACATGAATTTATCAGTTTTAATAGTTGAAAACAGCGTTTTTTCTATGGTTTTGCAAGTTTAAAACAGCAATTTTATCGTCATTTCTCATAAATCGCCGTTTCGCACGAAAGAAACATGAATTTATCAGTTTGAATAGTTAAAAACAGCGTTTTTCTATGTTTTTGCAAGTTTAAAACAGCAGTTTTATCGTCGTTTCTCATAAATCGCCGTTTCCCACGAAAGAAACATGAATTTATCAGTTTGAATAGTTGAAAACAGCGTTTTTCTATGTTTTTGCAAGTTTAAAACAGCAATTTTATCGTCATTTCTCATAAATCGCCGTTTCGCACGGAAGAAACATGAATTTGTCAGTTTAAATAGTTTAAAACAGCGTTTTTCTATGTTTTTGCAAGTTTAAAACAGCAATTTTATCGTCATTTCTCATAAATCCACCGTTTCGAATGAGAGATACCTGAATTTATCAGTTTGAATAGTTAAAAACTGCGTTTTTTCTATGTTTTTGCAAGTTTAAAACAGCAATTTTATCGTCATTTCTCATAAATCGCCGTTTCGCACGAAAGAAACATGAATTTATCAGTTTGAATTGTTGATAACAGCGTTTTTCTATGTTTTTGCAAGTTTAAAACAGCAATTTTATCGTCATTTCTAATAAATCGCCGTTTCGCAAAAAAGAAACATGAATTTATCAGTTTGAATAGTTGAAAACAGCGTTTTTCTATGTTTTTGCAAGTTTAAACAGCAATTTTATCGTCATTTCTCAGAAATCGCTGTTTCGCACGAAAGAAACATGAATTTATCAGTTTGAATAGTTGAAAACAGCGTTTTTCTATGTTTTTGCAAGTTTAAAACAGCAATTTTATCGTCATTTCTCAGAAATCGCCGTTTCGCACGAAAGAAACATGAATTTATCAGTTTGAATAGTTTAAAACAGCGTTTTTCTATGTTTTTGCAAGTTTAAAACAGCAATTTTATCGTCATTTCTCATAAATCGCCGTTTCGCACGAAAGAAACATGAATTTATCAGTTTGAATAGTTGAAAACAGCGTTTTTCTATGTTTTTGCAAGTTTAAAACAGCAATTTTATCGTCATTTCTCATAAATCGCCGTTTCGCACGAAAGAAACATGAATTTATCAGTTTGAATAGTTAAAAACAGCGTTTTTCTATGTTTTTGCAAGTTTATAACAGCAGTTTAATCGTGATTTCAGAAAAATCCACCGTTTCGAACGAAAGAAACCTGAATTTATCAGTTTGAATTGTTAAAAACAGCGTTTTTCTATGTTTTTGCAAGTTTAAAACAGCAATTTTATCGTCATTTCTCATAAATCGCCGTTTCGAACGAAAGAAACATGAATTTATCAGTTTGAATTGTTAAAAACAGCGTTTTTCTATGTGTTTGCAAGTTTAAAACAGCTAATTTATCGTCATTTCTCATAAATCGCCGTTTCGCACGAAAGAAACATGAATTTATCAGTTTGAATAGTTCAAAACAGCGTTTTTCTATGTTTTTGTAAGTTTAAAACAGCAATTTTATCGTCATTTCTCATAAATCGCCGTTTCGCACGAAAGAAACATGAATTTATTAGTTTGAATAGATGAAAACAGCGTTTTTCTATGTTTTTGCAAGTTTAAAACAGCAGTTTTATCGTGATTTCACAAAAATCCACCGTTTCGAACGAGAGATACCTGAATTTATCAGTTTGAATAGTTAAAAACTGCGTTTTTCTATGTTTTTGCAAGTTTAAAACAGCAATTTTATCGTCATTTCTCATAAATCGCCGTTTCGCACGAAAGAAACATGAATTTATCAGTTTGAATAGTTGAAAACAGCGTTTTTCTATGTTTTTGCAAGTTTAAAACAGAAATTTTATCGTCATTTCTCATAAATCGCCGTTTCGCACGAAAGAAACATGAATTTATCAATTTGAATAGTTGAAAATAGCGTTTTTCTATGTTTTTACATGTTAAAAAAGCAATTTTATCGTCATTTCTCATAAATCGCCGTTTCGCACAAAAGAAACATGATTTGTCAGTTTGAGTAGTTCAAAACAGCGTTTTTCTATGTTTTTGCAAGTTGTTTGAGTAGTTCAAAACAGCGTTTTTCTATGTTTTTGCAAGTTTAAAACAGCAATTTTATCGTCATTTCTCATAAATCGCCTTTCGAACGAAAGAAACATGAATTTATCAGTTTTAATAGTTGAAAACAGCGTTTTTCTATGTTTTTGCAAGTACAAAACAGCAATTTTATCGTCATTTTCTCATAAATCGCCGTTTCGCACGAAAAGAAACATGAATTTATCAGTTTGAATAGTTGAAAACAGCGTTTTTCTATGTTTTTACATGTTTAAAACAGCAATTTTATCGTCCATTTCTCATAAATCGCCGTTTCGCACAAAAGAAACATGAATTTGTCAGTTTGAATAGTTCAAAACAGCGTTTTTCTATGTTTTTGCAAGTTTAAAACAGCAATTTTATCGTCATTTCTCATAAATCGCCTTTCGAACG